>JAFBJQ010000344.1:260184-287591 GCA_016785345.1 Trinectes maculatus | reverse complement strand
CCTGCCGGCTCTCCAACACCTCCACAGCACAGCTAGGCTACTCTGCCTTGTGTTTACTTATGTGAAATGGACGGCTGGCGGCGGGGGTGGGGGTTAAGGAGATGCACACGAACACAGATGCGTTCGGGATCGTGGCGATACCGTAGGTTTATTCACAACACAGGGTCTACAAGGTTGATATCAGAAATCTAAAGGAAATGCTCATTACACTCGTGATCTCAACCCCTACGGTGTGTCAAGAGGGACAAAAAAGGCAATTCACCATAATATACTCTTATTTTAGCGTGGTGTTATAGCGACATCTAGTGGCACAATGTATGCACAATGGCACACATGAATGTATGTTCCAACTTACGTCGAAATTCGTTTAAGAAACATTCTCAGGAACGGATCTCCGTCGTAACTCGAGGACCCCCTGTATATGTGCAGGTGAATAGAAAGGTTTTTCAGAGGCATACAAACGCCTTGTGATGGAATCTAAAGACCTGAATTCTTCTGATTATGGATTGACTTGATTGATTCTGAATAATTCTATCTAAATGTTTTCAACAGGACACCACTTAGGTGCTCAGGAGTTAATAAACTGCTCAGTTACACTACATACTACATATCTTTATCCTTTTCATGGGAAGATGACTTGATCATCTATACTGTGCTTCATCTTCCTGCAGGAGTTGGACAGAACTACATAGACATTTCTCGGGAAAACACATCTTGCTGCCTCCCTGAAAACAAATAGTCGAGGTACCCAGGCAGTCTAGACTGAAGTCAACACCGCCATGACGTCCAGACTGTTTTGAGCTGACCGGCTCTGCTGGACACAGGACAGGATGGAAACCCAAACATGAAACCAGCCAAGACAGAGGTTATGTCAGCTCTACTTACTGTATATTACATAATAATCTCCATAAAGAGGTGAGACAATTGTTCAGAATAACAGAACCTAATGACTTTAGTGTAAAGTCTTTATCTTCATTAGTGCCACTATATATTATAACTTTACACACTATTGAAAATAACAGTCCTTATCTAGTGGCATTGTGATGTGCATAAATATGATTTAGAAAGATCAGTTTTAATGTGGTATTGGTGCATTTTCAGGTTAATCAGCTGGTTTGGGTTTACTGGGTGACTGACTGTTGCATGAGGAGATTATGCCACTTTCTTCTCAGAATGCTAAATATAAAGCTCCGGTCTGAAGTGGGACCAGATTGTGCAAAATGATCAAAATGAGCAGTGACCGCACTTCTGCTGGTTTCTGTGACCGATACTGACGAATCACCATCATTTTTCCGTGACTGTGGACAAACACAAATCCATCTGTTACTTCCTCTTTATTTCTTTTTTTTTTACTCGCTGGTAATGAAAGACAAAACGAGGCTCAACTCAGCTGCGCCTGCTCCTCACAGAGAAGATGTTGGAAATGCTCAGACAGGAAACTCAGCGTGAAGTCAGTGACAAAATCTAAAAGTGAATTAGATGAAAAGAAACCTCTTTGTTGATCGAGACAATGACCATGTGAAGATCTGTGAGCAATTTCCTCCAAACGAGTTGCCTGTGGCGTGGGTTAAAGAATCCAGCCACGCTCATGTTCTCATCATGCAAATGCCTGCTGGTGGATTTCCACTCTGACTCCATTTTCTTTTGGAGAACACAGGGGAAATTATAGGGGATGCACCTAAATGAAACAAGGTGACTGTACGGTTGTTGCCTGAAAAAGCAACACACATAATCTTGATCCTATTTGGCAATTTCTTATCGTTTTCCATCAACAAACTTGTGTGTCTGGTTTCGCCCGTCAAGTGGTTCAGTACCAAATGGGCTGCTGAGAGTCTGGCTGCTTCTCCACTCTGTTCCTCTGGATTTATTTACAGCACAGAGACAAGGACACTTGATCTTCCCATGTCACAGGGCTATATCTGTTAATCCGCCTTTTTTCCCCCCTCTCAAACAGAAATGGCTGCATTGCCAAGATAAATAAGGGACACATTTGTCAGCAACGCTGGCGGCAGCAGTTGAGACGTGCGTAAAGAAAACAGGAAACCGATAATATCCCCATTATGGGGAAGCTACTTAATCTGTTCAGCGCCTTGGTCTGTTTCTAGAAACAGTCTTTCCATTGAATCCGTTTGAATTTAGGTCTGATGTGACCTCGTGGCCCAGGACAAGCCAGAGAAATCCCTGCTGCTACAGCAGCTACAGCCATGACATCGTCATCACCTGCTGTACAGCAGCTCCACTGACCTGGGATGTTTTTACTGTGCAGTGACATGGGTCACAGAACCATGTGTGTATCAGGCATTACTGTAAGTGTCCAACAGAGGGACCCTGTGACTCTCCTGACCAAAGGCTCAGTATGAATGACCTCTGCTTAAAACAGACTCCCAAGCATAAAAAAAAGAAAGGTTCTGATCTGAAAGGGCTGTAGGATAGTTCATCTTCACACCAGCCCTAAAGGATTCCCATAAATCTGAGCAAATAGATAAAGATGTAAAGCCTTTAAACGCCTTTTGCCCTCAGCTATTTCTACAGTGCATAGGTACCTGGCTTATTTAGATCCAACTGACGAGGACCTGCTGTGATTTATGACTGTTGTCTCTGAGAAGCAAAGGTGTAAAGTAGCGTGACGATGTTGTTCTGCGGTGCTGCAAAGCCCCTTGTAGTAAAGAGGTCAGGGTCAGTGGTGGGGCACAAAAACATGTCCCAAATGACCTTTCACTTCACTCGATCAGGTTTTCCGATATATGCCCACACATAAGTCAGCTGTAGGCGTGGCAGGTCTGAACACACTCATTGGACATGTCACAGTAAGAACAGCACACATTCATATTAGCCAAGTGTTTTCCATCTATAACAAGTCTACAATGTATGAGATGAAAAGATCAACAAGGCAAAATATGTTCATATGGATTATTTTAGAAGCCAATGACAATCAGATCTGTTTTTTTTTTTTTTTTTTGCTTGACAACTCAATGCCCCCGCAGCACCATCCATTTCTGCTTTGTTCCACACGTTTGATTCATCTGTAAGTGTCATCTCCGGTTTGCTTAGGACTACGTTATTACTGAGAGATGATTTCATCTGCAAACTCTCAGTGGTTTTATACAGTGGAAACAGATTGAGACTGGAGCATTTATTTATACCCAGTCTGGTAGAAAATCTAATGATGTAACGCTTCACACACATTTTTCATATTTCTTAATTACTTTTAGCCTTTGATGCCTTTGATCTGCAGCTACAGAAAAATGATGCTCAAATGTCAGAGAGCATGTGATGGGTGCAACCGTCATCTTTTTAACAGCTGGGGTCAAAGCTGAACCTTTCGAGAACGCTGGTGTGAAAAGGCCTTTTCCTGCAGCCAGTGGTCCCGGTCAGCAGGACACAATCTGCACATTAGACCCAAGGTCAAACAGACACCTGCACCCAAGATGAGCAGCCGCATAACTGACAGGCGTTAACACCCATGTAACTACACTGTTAAGTTGTGTTAAATACGCTGCACTGCATTACCAATAACCAAATGCATCACAACCCATCTGCAGCCTGCCCTGATTAACACGCCACACCCTCTCCCATCCTGCTCCTCCTCATCTCACTTAACGCTAAACAAAGTCGCGGCAGGGTCCGATGGCTGGACCCCCCCCCCTCTCTCTCTCTGATCGCCTCGCAGCGGGAGCCAGCAGCTGGGTTGATGAACCTGGCTGGAAGGAATCCGCAGGCTGCTCCACTTGACTGAGCAGAGCTAATGAGTCAGAAAATCCCACAGCCGGGGCTCCAGGGGTCACTGTGAGCATCCAAGAGAAACGGGGAGTTCAAGCACAGAGGAGGGAGAGCGAGGCGCGTTGGATGGAGTTCACGGTGCAGGTTAAAGAAGAAGCCGAGTCAGCAGCAAGTCTAGGATGTGAAACACCACAGGTCCGAGGAGGAGGAGGAGTGGGAGGAAGATGACTGGTTTGTGACTGGAGTGAACAGGGATCAACCCTTTAATCTGTAAACCATGACTGCAGCACTGTGTTCATCAGTCCATTGCATCCCCACACCAAACCGCCCATAAGGTGTGACATGTGTCCCCCATACCTTTCATACAGTCCATGACCCATCATGACCCGAACTGACTCCAGAACAGACAGACAGTAAACACTGATCCAAAGGCTCCACTCATTTTTGTAGTGTCAGCATCTGATGATTGCAGTAGAAGAAGAATAGTTTAGTTTAATAAATAGTTTTTACTGGACAGATACTGTGGTGTTAATCTCCTCACCCAATGCTCAGCAAGACAGACGCTGTATAGATGAGTGGCTCCAGACGTGATTACAAACACTTCAGGTACAATCTTAACTCTGGGAAAGATACAAATACAATATTTAAGTGATTTGTGCTTCGGACCCTCAGTTTTCAAGCACAGTGATATTTACTCCCCCTCAAACTCACCTCGATTCCCCTTCATCTGTTTTGTCGAGCTGATCATTAGACTGAAGTCAGCGGGGCCGTTTCAATTATGCCTTCAAAATGTGGATGTTTGTGTGACATGTGCAGAGCATACAGACGCAGAGGCCTTTTCCCACACAGTGACCGAGCTGTATTGCAGACGGCCTCACAGACACACACCTGCCCGTCTGTTTATATTCATGCCCCTTCAGGTCTGGAGGAGATCAGATGTGGGATTTGACTCATGAGAAGCTAAATATATTAGCACTTGATTAGGATTGATAAATATTTTGTTAAAAAGCAAAATCATAGCGATAAATACTAATCCTCTGTTAGGTTAGATCTCAGCAAAACAGAACATCAAGAACATCAACATCTAAAAAAAGAAAGATGCACATTATTGTCGCATGCTTTCAGGAAAACTACAACTGGACAGTGACTATCATACCAGGAGTTAGTATATAGAGCTCAGACCCACAACAGGCAAATGTGGCCTCATGCAGCCGACAGATAGATTTTCTGACAAAACAGATTTTAATCTAACACAAATGACAAAAGCTGCAATCAGGAAAAAGGGATTTGTTTGAGTTAGTTCCATGTGGACATTTGTTTTTATGTCAACAAGCTGTAAAGTACAGTACAGTTACAACGTATTAACATTAGAGGCAGTGAGGTTTAATCATGCTTTTGCCCCGTGTAGTTTTCCTGTGCATGTTTTAACAAAGTTAAACAAGCAGACCATCAAAGCAGGAAATCAAAAGCTGGCGGCGTGGTTGCGTCATTTTTCGTTTTGACATTTGTTCTGAGCGGCAGATCAGAGTTGACCTGGCTCACAAAGTCAGTGACTAACCCTGTCAACTTATACTGAAAGAGTAAAACTGTACGTGTACATGTGCATGTGTGTGTGTGTGTGTGTGGATATGTTGTTATGTTTTATGTGTTATGTGTGTGCAGATAGGAGAGGGAGCGGTGAAAATCAAAGCGGTGTGAAGGGCAGGAGGGCTGAATGCGATGTGTGTGCTTAACCCGCAGCCATCACACTGCAGGACACCACAAATCATGTGATGGGGATGATCGACCCCAACAGCCCACCTCACCCCCACCTGCCTGCAAAGTGTCCGTTCGACCCAGATGTCCCTCACCTATTCACAGCATGTCTCTTTTTCTCCTCCTACCACACCGGCTGGATCCCCTTCCAGCCTCGAGCCACGAGCCCTGACAGGCCACAGACTTGAGTTAATGCAACGAGGCAAAGAATGCCACCTCTCAGGTTTTAAATCTCAGTGAGTGCTACGTGACCAGTGGCGGAGGGGACGTGTGCATGTGGCTCTGTGGTATAAACAGTATGAAGAGCTGTGGACACAAAGTCAGGAGGAAGAAAAGCAGAATGGAGGGAAAGAAGGGAGAGAGACAGCGGTTGAGCGAGGGAGCGAAAACTGTACTCACGCAGTGCACACTCAGCTGTTTAAATATAAAAACGCATGTTTTAACATGAACGTTGCCTCTCGACTTCCAACTACCAACAGCTGTCTCACTTTTTCATCTGTCGGGGAAAAAAAGAGAAAAATGTCCAGTCGTGATACCACATGTTATTTCCACCTCAGCTGTGGAAAGGAAAAAGGGAGAAATAATGGCTGAGGGAGAACTTGGCAGGAATATTTAATTTCCACAGGTGCTGATTCGACATTTTATCTTGATCTTAGTATTATTATTATTATTATTTTGTACTGTTCTTATTATGTTGTCATTCTAACAGGGTTTCGGGTTGGGCTACCGGGGATGTTAGAGACTTGAATATTATAGCTCTGGTTATGCTTATTAATTTGTGATCGCTAGTACACAATCGCTAGTGTTTCTCAAAGACAAGACATAACTAGCGTTATACACCTTTTCTCTTTTAATAACTCACTGAATGTCCCTCTTCTATTTCCTCTGTCACTCCCCCACATAAACAAAGCTTCAGGTCAAAAGTCAGATTTGGACAACTCAGCAATTTTTTTGCCATTTAATTCGCACTGCATGCTTTAAGTGAAAAGCAGTTATACAGACTGACTAAAAACTTTACAAGAACGTACCTTATCAATATACTTTTATTACTATACCATAACCTATTAGCAATCATGGAGGATACGCAGATAAAAAGATGCAGATAGAATAGAGTAAACCCTGATCTTGGTGGGTAGCAACAGATTGTACCAAAAGAGGCTATAGCACATTATCAGGACGATGCTTCACCCAGGTTGTTATCTGCAGGTGAACAACATGAGTGAAGAGTCCCATCTGGGTTTTATGATCGCATTACCAAACCTTTTCATTTTCAACAGATGTTCTTTGGCAACTTCAAGATGGTGATCATGGGTTTAATGATGTTTAACGTAAACAGGATTTGTACAATTAGGATCTAAAATGCTCAGAATCACCCGATTTGCCAACAGAAATAGAGCGAAAAACCTTTCCTGTTGCTCCATCATTAGTAAAACTGAGAAAACCACCTGCTGTTATACTCGCAAAGATGTTGTTGTCTAATTTGAGTTGAGGCCCATGGATAAAATGAAGACAACCCAGATATCATGCAGAGCTACAGGAGATTAAACAGAGACGGAAGAGGTGTGGCCTTTCTTCTCCATGGGGAATTTCTCACACCGCTGTCAGCCTCTGTGGAGATCGAAGAAACACAGTTGAGTCGGAGGGAAGGGTCCATGTCTTTTCCAGAACACATGCAACTCAAGGTGGTCTCAAACCAGGAACATGACTGGAAAACCCACCATGCATTCTTCAGAGAACCTCTAGCTCCTATGGGAGGAAATGGAGCCTCATGCTGTCTTAGCAGTATATCTGTCTATAGTATATCTGTCATTAGAGGTATGTACCTAAAGAAAAATATGTACAAGGAAAAACACTAAAAACTTGCTGTCTTATAGTCGCACATAAGAACTAACAAACATAGTTATTTGTTTTTTTTTATTTGTTGGGGTCAAACATTCCTCTTCTTTCTCTGTTGTTAAAAAGCAGTTGGCAAACAACTAGGTGTGTTTCTGCAAACCCCCATTTGTTGCCTCTTATGATCAGCAAGGGGATGCTAGGGACTTATTTTAACCCCGGGTCCCCACTGTTCTCTTTTGTTGACATAGTGATTTAAATGCTATTGTTTTTATTTTCGCATTTTTTGGTGAATTTTGCATATCTGATCACTGGAGCAGCATTACATACATATTACTTACTATTTTACTTGAGTTACAAAATTTTAGCCTCTTTTGGTCATTACCTGAAATATAAATGCAATAATAATGCAGCCTGAGCGTTAAAATAGCAAATAAGGATTTAACTTCTCTTTAAGTAGAGACATTTACTGTTTAAGATGTTAAACATCCTTCACTATTTGCCCCAGAATCTACCTGTCAGAAAGAGAATATCTTTATATATCACCTGACAGTCTTTGGTTTGACATTGTGACCTGTGCAAAAACTTCACTGAGAATAAATAGGGGTTGTAATGGCATGAAATACGTCCCTACAGTAACACACATCCCACATGCTTTAGACTAATTTATGTCCTCAGATTTCTTCTTAAAAGGTTTGTGTTGGCAGAAAGGTATAATCAGGCAGTCAGCAATCCTTTATCATTTCAGAGCAGCGCGTGCTCGCTTACTTGTACTTCCTGCTTTTGACAGTGTAAATATTACTCAAGTGCTACTTATTTTACTGCTCGTGCTCCTGACTATTCTCTTTAAAATAAGTCAACGACCAACCACAAAAAAAATGTTTTGCCCGAATAACTGTACATGAACTTTAACATTTAGGATCTGCTCAGACTGGACATCCAGTAAATCTATGCACAGATCTGACCTCCTGTCATCTACATGTGGAAACATACCCTATTTGAAGCATCTGCATTGTTATTATGAAGGACAGCAGGTGGGAGTCACACTGGAGGAGGAAGGGATTGGACTTGTTTGCAGTCTATTTTGATAGATTTATGTTTGCTTGTCCAACTTCTGCATTTCTGCAGGTGACAGAGCTGCACGTGAGGGCAAAGGCTGCCCTTGCGTTTGGTGAGTTTGTGGAAAATGTTGGTGCATGTACAGTTTAAAGTAGATTCTCAATCTGCAAACCTGTTGTAACAAGGTTCTGTCACTGCCGGGCTGCTGCTCACATTTAGTTCCTTTACTTGTCCAGGTGTGATGCCTGTTTGTGTCACTGGTGTGACCACACTGTACTCTAGTGGCCAGAAGGTGTTAATGTATGTGTTGACTTTGGCATCTTGAATGCCAGCTGAGTTGTGGAGCGATTATATCATGTAACGTCACACCATTTGGTGGTAAATTTGTTTCCCATCTGTCATTTAACAACAGATAAAAACAGACATAACATGTCCAAACACTCATTTGTGTCACGTTGACCCACAAGTTGATAAAGAAGCTGCTACACTAACTAGTGAAACAGCGATGTACTGATGTGCAGCAAAACAATAAACACACAATTCTATTGTTTTGTCCACAAAACAGACGTAAATCGGGAAAAAAAAAACCCCACAACGGTCGAGTCACATAGGAATTAATGGGAAACGAAGTGCGCGAGGAAAAAACAAAAGAAAAAACATTTTATGTCACTAGTGACATCACCCGTGCATGACGTCATACAAACAGATAATATGTGCCAGGCCCACTCCAAATTTGTCAAGTACTGTACTGTATTATAGTCAGCCTGCTCCTTTAATTGAAACACTTTACGACCATCACGACACTTTCTACTTGCTTTACGACTGTTTGGGAGGCCGATTCAAAATGGAGTAGCATACAGTGGTCTAGTGTCAGTACAATCGTCTTTAGCGGCTCTGTTTTCATCCTCACGTTGTTTTTACTTGACCGAATTTCACCCGTTTGAAAACGAGTGACCACAGTACAATGTCAGAAGACAAGAACACCGGCTCTTTGGGTTTTTTTTCCAGCTACGACGATTTGAGCGACAGCAGCGACTCGGACGCGGAGGGAGCCTGTCGGGGGACAAATGCTGGCCAAAGCGAGTCGTCCCAACACGGGGACAAACGAGCAGCCGGCGGAGACGCTTTACCCAAACCGGACGAGCTGTTCAGGTCCGTGTCCAAACCAGCGTTTCTCTACAACCCACTGAACAAGCAGATAGACTGGGACAGTCTGGCGGTCAAAGCTCCCGAAGAGGTACAAACACAAAGCAGATCTCCATGTCGGAAAGGAGGCTGGGAGTCAAATTCGCTATTAATGTAAACCTGCAAATGTGTTATCACTGTAGTTGACCCTCTTTAATTACTCCCACGGTTACTAGCTTGACAGGTGCTGAAAGTATATGTTGGTCGATGTTGATAATTGAAAGTTACAGTTACTTCGCCTCTAGCTACATTCAATTCACATTTGACACAGACGTACAAAAACACCTTTACAGGCAGCTGTCATTATTTCTTTTCACCAGATGTTTGGGGACTGCAGACACCTGATTGTTTTTACTGCGGATTCATCAACAGCTATTAAACAACAAGTCATATTTGATTTTGTATCTGAGAAGTGACTTGACAAATTAATAGATTTTTTAATTTTTTTAAAAAGTCAAATGCTACATATTCAGGGAAAGGAGTGGACGTAAACTTGATACAGATGCTTATTTTGAGAATTTCTCCTCTATGCAAGTGCCAGTGTATTTGTGGGATGTGGTGTAGCTTCTGTAAACATTTACTTTGTTATAGCTCTAAATTGTTTTTCCATCATTTTCTTTTCTCTGTTATGCAAAGCCTGCAAGAGAGTTTAAGCCATGGAAGACAAATGCTGTGCCCCCTCCTGACAGCTATGCTGCTGAGCCAGAAAAGAAGAAGGGACCTCCGCCAGGTATGGATATGGCAATAAAGTGGTCCAATGTGTACGAAGACAATGGGGAAGATGCCCCAAAGCCTTACACTGGCAAGGCCCAGTTCCTCCCTGAAGAGGAGCAACAACCCTCAGACTCAGGTCAGTCCAGCAGGGAATTTTACTCTGCCACATCAGTATCAATAAACTGATTAAACGACCTATTCCTTTGGTTTTAGGTTGGCTTTGTTGCTATTGTCTAATGTTGTGTTTAATTAGAGTGCTCATTATTAACTCAAATATTATTTTTCACCCTTGCCCAATTTCTTCCTACCAACTTTTTTCCACCCCTCGGGTGATCAGATGAGGATTCAGACAAATCTCTTTCTGCAAAGAAACGTCGAGTGGAGACCTTCCGACAGAAGGAAAAGAGGAAAAGGGACTTTGGACAAGCCACCTCTGACAAGAACTTCGTAGAGGAGGAGAAAAGGATCCTGAGGCAAAAGATTGAGTGAGAACAACATAGCCTGCGTTAAGGCTTTTTCCCCAATACAAACATACTCCAATACTAGCAAAGTGGTCAAGAGGGCAGCAACCATTTTACCTATAGTATGTGTTGACAAACTGTCTGTCAACACATTTGGAAGTAAAGCTTTACATCAGCAGGGTATCAAGGAATGAGTATGAGTCTCTCACTGCAAACTTTTCCCCCAAAAAATTCTGATTCTAGCAAATCAAAGTAAACGGGTTCCAGAGATCAAGGGGGAATTCAATTTCATTTTTTTTCAGTCAAGTTGAAAAATATCCAGTGTTTTTGTATGCATCGTTAATTTACACATGCACTTGTATACACAGTACAGGGTTGAAAACAGCAAGAATTCCCCTGTTAAGTGGAATTCAGATGATTTGCAGTCTGGGGTGTGTTTTCATTGTTTGGGCCATGAGGGGTATTACTAGGCACAGCCTGACATTGTACCAGTTTGCCATCATTTTCCTTTGCTTTTGAATATGTAGTTTGTACAAAGACCTCTTTCATTCAGTCTGATTGCTATGTACCCAGTATCTCTATAAGTGGATTACTGATTATAACCAATTAAACAAAAGGCCAAATCAAAACGTGAAACAATGTATTGTTGCAAAACACTGCAGTTTTCCTCTACATAAGGTGTTTAGCCATCCTCGTGTGATTATAGTAATACGTTCGGTCATTTAGCTTTGTCATTTTTATTTATTATCTTAAAAACAATGATATCTTGCTTAGGTGGTTTACATGGTCTATATCATATTAAATATTTCTTCACCACTGACTGTACTTGTGTTAATACAGTGATTTTACTTTTAAATGTGTCGAAATGATGGTAAATATTTTGAACCAAAATTATAAATGAAAAAAGGCTTGTTACTGTTCTTCCTACTTGTGGGAACTAGATGGCGCCCTTAAGCTTCACCAGATATCACTTCCTTTTGGTTGATGCAGGGGGGACTCTTGGCTCGTGGGCCGCATTTGATTTCTAAAACTGACAAGTGAGCAGGACCGTTATTATTGAAAAAATAGTAATAAATAAGTGATCATAAAGCATAAACTTTTCCTATTTTTCAATTAATAAACACATAAAATAAAAACTCATAACTCACCATTGATGGATTTCATGGGGACAGTGTTGCTGCTGACCATTTATTTTCACCAGGGCTTCAAACTCTGGCGCCATTTTTGTTGTGGAAATAAGAGTATATTTCCCAGTGTGTTTAGAGGCTTCTTCTTCCAGCGTCTCTAATGTGGAGAAACGAACAAATGATTTGTTTAGATAACAAAGTCAATGTGACCATGAAGGGTTTCACGTCTGAATTCACTTCATGTACAAACTGATCTCTACCTCGTAGCTTCACCTTCGGCTCAGTCAATTATGTCCAGGGTGAAATCACAGAGCCAGTGGCCCTGGCTCGTGCGAAGTTGACAGCGTTTGTGACGTCATCCGCCGGGAGTACGCACAACGCTTCCTGATGGAGAATACTGTGTCCTGGATTCATATCAGCAGCCCCACGTTGTTCACTGTGACATTTGCAAGTTTACTCCAAACTAGCTGAAACATCATGATGGCGTCTAACACAGTCATAAAAATCCACCCAACAGCGGACAAAACTAATTTAACTAACATAACTCGCGTTTGTGCTTAAGTCCTGAAAAAAAGACTAAGTTACTTACCCTTACTTCACATGACAAGTTGCTAGCATAGTTAGCACGCTTTGTAGCAACGTGTCTGCGAATGTTGTATTCCTTATATGCGGCTTGCTTTACAAATGAGACACACTGGTTTTCATGAAATCAGCTATAAGACGGTTTGCAGTCTACACTTTGCTGAAAACTTAACACTGGCTCGCTCGTTGTGTTGTGGAGGAGGATGCTCACGTGAGCTCAGGTCAAGAGAAGAAGAGTTAAGTGGCACGAGAAAAGGCCCTGTGTAGTCGCGACGTGCCATCTGGCGGTACCAATTAAGCATCGCAGGAAATAAAACTGAAACGAATAAAACACATTTAAATCTTTAAATTCTTGCTGTGACATGTCAGAATGTTTGGTGAAAAAATGGCCGATTTTTAATTATCAACGAAAAAGCCCTATTACTGTGTAAACAAGTGCCTGTTGTTCCTCCTTATGGACACTCGGTGGCGCCCTTAATCTACACCAGAATCCACTTCCTTTAGGTTGATAAAAACTACTGCACTCTGCATCAAAAGCTAAATCAGCGTCTATAAACAGAGACTCTGATGTTCATATTAAACCTTTGTCTCATCTCATGTCTCTTGGTGTACTAGATGCATGCAGACTATTTATTTGTGAAACTAATTAAATGATCTTTTATGCTGTTTTCTTTCCAGAGGAGCTTTGGAACATTGTACTGTGTTATGTTTCTGACAGTTAAGTGTGGTCTAATATAATGCTTCTCTAAGAATTACGGGGGAAAGGAAAGAAAAGAAAAGTTTGCCATTTGCTGCTGTTTAGTGATCAGAGAAACTCCTGGCCTATCTGTCATCGTGGGTTGACATGAAATAGTGGTAAATATGCTTCTGATAAAATTCCAGCCTGCAGGCATGTGTCTGGCCTTGTCTGAAATGCATACCTGGTCCTGCACAACAGCAGCAGCAGACTGATTTCTATCTGCTACATTTATGAACAAATGACTTCTCTTTCTTTGCTGCTGATGGTATGGATGCTGACCACTGGGGACGGCGTCATACAAGTCTGAGAAATCTTCTGAAATTGGTGTTTTCGTAAAAAAAATTTTAATTCCAGGTCAGTTTTTCTTTTTTGTTATGTTGAATTGTTACCCTGTAGCCTCATTGTGTTATCAAGATCATGTTACCAGAGGAAAGCATTTTTGTCGTCCCACTGGATGTCACACATGGCTGACCTTATCTTTATTTAAAGAAAAACAATATCCTCGTCTCACGTTACATTTAACACAACCAGAGAAAAAAATGCTGAGATAAATGTCGGTTAATAATGATGGATCTCTGTGTCTGAATAACATCCTCAGGGTTAGATTTTGTGGTCACAGGTGGATCTGAACCATCGAATTAAATTAGAAGAGTGAATAACTCAGGACAAAGTGTTGGTCACAGTAGCCGTCTATCACTGTGACACATTTACTGGAAGGTCAAGACCTCATTATGGCTGTTGAACATTCAGGAGTCCTCACTGACCTGGCTGCATACAGCTGCTACTGATCTTACTTCTGACATGTATACACACTCAGGGCAAAATGCAGTAAATATAAATTTAGCTGAGGCTAAATTCAAGGAGCTTTCCTGTTCATATAATAACAAGATACTACAAACCTGTCAACCGAACCTTGTCAGGGACCTTAAATAACAACAACAACAACCAATCACGCCAAACCAGACAGATCACCTTGATGGATTTGGATAAAGGAAAAAGCGCAGAATCACGAAAATCAGCAGGAATTTATCATCTGGGATCACAGATGCCTGATGGGAGCTGTGTAACAATTCACTGCCGGCCATCCAGCGGATGTCACTGGTCAACAACTTCAGTCATAAAGCTAACTGAAGAGTTAATGAATCTAACTTGCTGACTCGACATTGGTTGAGGATCCTGGCTCCATGTCAACACACTGACTCGCTTGTTGACTTCTCGCTTCAATCCTCACTCACTCTCGGCTGTTTTCTCGAGGCAAACAGTTGCTTTTCACACCAGCAATCTGGCAGATCGTGTGAAACAGATGTTCAGCAGGGAAGAAAAACCTGTGTGGAGCTGGAGGCAAACAGACCCCTGTTACCTGACGTCGAGCTTTCACTTCAGATTGGAAGCACGTTTACAGTATGTTATCAGTGTGTGCCGCTGTGTTGAAATCAAATCTTTCAGATGACACGAATAACGATCAAAGTTGCCTTGTGGCTCAGGCCAGGCCATGGTCCATAAACCACAGGTTCTTCTGTTTTGGTCTCATATTGAACATTGAGAGGAATTTTCCAAATGAGGGTTAGACAGTAATGCAATATTGTAATTTACAGTAACATTGTGGTACTGGCTGCTGATTGCAGCAGCATATTTCTAAACGTAATGTTCCCACTTGTTTGAAGTAGATATGCCACTTCCATTCCTCTGCACCACCCAGCAACATCTGCAGAGCCTCAGCAGCTGATCAGAAAAGGAGCACATCATGACAAGTAATGATTGTGGCTGCAGTGAACAATGCAAGATATTATTCTTTATAATTTCCTCTTTGTGCTTTTATTTTGTTTTGGCAAGAGATGATCTATTTGCCATAATTGCAGGCCTTTTCTGCACGAAAGAAAACG
Source organism: Trinectes maculatus (assembly GCA_016785345.1). Classification (NCBI taxonomy): domain Eukaryota; kingdom Metazoa; phylum Chordata; class Actinopteri; order Pleuronectiformes; family Achiridae; genus Trinectes; species Trinectes maculatus. Next base: position 272,533 of record JAFBJQ010000344.1, on the reverse strand, counting down.
AACTCTACATGTTATATAAGATGATTACATTTAATGTCTATTACCACAAAAATGCCAGCACGGCAGAATATTACCATATACCATGTACCTCAGTGGGTTGGAAAAATATTTCTCCTACTCAAACGTCTTACATAAACAAAAGAAATTCTTAGCGTTCACAAGCTCAAACCTATAAGAGCTTGTGAAAATGGATATTTCTGGTACATGCTTTTCACAGGATAGTGAATGGTATTTTTAAATGTAGAAATCTGAAGCACATGTGACAGATATAAATAATATTACATTTTACTTATTACCAAGTCAATAAAAAGATTTAAGTGAGGTTCTCTTCGACACTGTGATTCAATTATATACACAGACAGACAGAGCATACACATGAACGCTTGAGACTGAACATCTGATCACATGAGAAATGCCCTCAGAGAAAAGACCGTTCCTTAGCAGGTCAGACATGATGGAGAACAGTAGCATGAGACAGGCAGTCTGACCTCTGACCATGAGAAACACGTCAGAGGTTGTCTGTTGATAAGAATATGGAGGAGACGCAATTGACAACGGAGACTCTGTGTGTGTGTGTGTGTGTGTGTGTGTGTGTGTGTGTGTGTGTGTGTGTGTGTGTGTGTTCTAACTGGACAGTAATACAGGAGATATTATCTGTGCGAATTCTCTTATCTTGACTCATGTTCTGTGCTTTTCCTGGTCGGACATGAGTGGTTACAGTGAGTTGTGTAATAATGGAGTGGGCAGTCTGCATGTACACACAGATCCTCCTCTGAGAAGACCTGGACGGCTGCAACACAACTGTTGTGTGTCACTGTGTTTCTGAAAACACGGTATTTGACGCAATAAGCAGATTTACAAGAAACACAAACCAATTCATCATTTAGATACATCTTTCTATGTAATCCTATATTTTAAGGGAACCACGGTGTAAAGTTGCTCCCATCACTAAACTCTGACGTGCTCTGTTATTTGACTCTATATGATACAGTTTATCACCAGAAAACATTTGTAAATAATCACAACATTATCATTTGTTGCATATGACAGCAGGTCTCTTATCCTGTCTCAGTGGCTTGTTGTGATCTCTGTCCCTCAGTACATCTGCAGATCATTTGATCGTCTCTTAAAATGGATTCAAGAGTCGTACTTGTAACGAAAAGTAAACTTGATAAAGTGACTGCAGTAGTGACTTTCACACTGTATTAAAAACCAAGGCTGGATGAGTTACACTGCTCTGTCTGGCTCGATGAGACACCGTGTGTTTTCTCCACACACACACTTTATTCCAAAAGCTACAGCGAATAAAACCTTTTTTTTTGTTTTTCATTTGTGTCCTTGCACAACAGTCACGAATGGTTCCCCTGAAACCGGCACACAGGACATTTAGGTTAACATCCCACTATCTCAGGTTTATATCTAATAAGATAAGAGCTTATCTGGTTTCCAGAAATCAGGATTTATATGTTTCCTTGCAGCTACTCAAACTCCAAACACATGCTGTAAAATACAAACAGTTATATCAGTCGCTTCTCTGATAGTGAACTTTTATTCTAGTAAGGTTCTTATATGAGACCTGTTTGGGTTAGATTGTAAAATTGTACCTACCCTGTTCACATACCCATGAAATATTGTTTGTTTTATAATCAGAATTTAAAAGCCCCATTAGGCCTTTTATCAAATATACCACAGCCAAAGACGGTGCCAGAATGGTTCCATTCAAATGTAATAAAATCTGCTCAGCAGGAAAAAACTCTCATTAAAATATTATATATTACCAAATACAATGTGCATAAAAACATTTCTGAACCGTTTCCCAGCCAGGATGCTGTGTGCTGGCTTTGTCAATAACTTCCTGGATTTTCCAGCCAAAGGTTGAATTATTCCTTAAATTACGCTGTCTTTTGTAAATGGACAATTTAAATCAAACGCTGCTGTTTTGTTGACGTGCTTTATCGTCTGAGTACTATTAATACTAAATGGCTTTTATGCCCCGGTGACGCATCGAGTAAAATGAATCACATTCACATCCTTAACAAGACCCCGGTGTGGACAGAAATGCAGCGGCACACAGGTTCCTTTTTATTCAGTGGTAAAATATGAGTGAATGGCTACGACAACAATAATGCAACTCTGGAACGTAAAGCAGCAGGCTCTTGGCAACGCTGCTCTGACAGGACTCATCCGGCCTAATTTATACCCTGAGAAAGGCTTGTGTCCAAAGACATAAATTTAGTTGCGGTGCGTGCAGAAAAAAAGGGGAGGCCCATAAACCGGCTGTGACTGAGAGAGAGAGGCAGAGACACAGAGAGAGGGAACAAAGGGCAGCCATCAGGAGGAGAGCCCCAACAGCTGCAAAGCCCCATATCACAACACGCACTCACGTGCACACACATACGCATATACATTCACCCTCTACTTTCTCTCTCTCTCTCTCTGTCACACACACACACACAATCCGTTGTCTTTCACGCACACTCTCGGGCCAGGCCATCTGAATGGAGGCCAGCTAAGCAGATGTTCTGCCACTGCCTTCACAAAGGGCACAAGTGACTATAGCGGAGGAAAAAGAAAAGAAGGAATAGAGAAAAGCGAGATGCACTTCCTCGTTTTCCCCTGAGTCAGCATGCAGAGCAACCCCTGACAACTACTTATTCATTTCAGTCGTTGACAAACTTTTTGCACTGCTTAATGTCATTTACACTTGCACACAACCCACGCGCAAAGGAACTTCAAAAACACGCGTCTAAAAAGTTGACAAAGATTTTATGTGTCCATGCACCGCGTACAACAATCCATCATTTGAACCACTGCATGTACTGTGGTAGAGCACAAGACAGTATCTCATTTTCAGGCATGCAAAACATCTCCAGTATGAAAACTGCACTGATTTATTGTTGCTGGTAAAAACAGTAGTGCTCCAGCCCTTCAGTGACTGTGCTGATCAATTCTACACAGACCAAAGGCTTGTGTGCATCCTGATGTATTATGCATCTTTTCCCGGACCCCCCCTCATTCCCCCCCCCTCTCCCCCTGTCACACACAAACACACACACTATTCAGCCTGCAGGTTTTGACCTGTGAATAACTGCCCAGACAGGGTCTAGTCAGTCAGTCGGGGAGGCAGACCGAGGCGTCAGGGCCTACATGGCTCCTGCAGAGCAATAACAGATGCTTATCATGTTTTACTGAGTGGAGTGGAGGTGGTAGTTGTGGTGGTGGGGGTGAATGTGGCACACTGGGGCCCTGTCAAGAAAAGACTCTGACAATAAACGCCCTTAATCATGGGCAGACATAGCACTTGAGAAAACCCAGCCACAGTTATTCCAGGAGTGTTAGAATTGATTCAGATTCAGTGTGCGTGTGTGTGTGTGTGTGTGTGTGTGTGTGTGTGTGTGTGTGTGTGTGTGGCATGCAGAGCGCATGTGCACTCTCACACACCCACTGCAGCTTTTCAGCAGCTCATCCTCTTGCACATTCCAAGCGGAGGCAACAGCAAACAAATGGCTTAAGGTTCAAGTGAAGTATGTTTCATTCCGTTGTCTCAAAAACCACGGGGCTGAGCCGCGAGCGGGGGACAGGGGGTTAGATGCAAGGTCAAAGAGGAGAGGATTACTCAAGATACACTTCAGATAAAAGTGTCAGAGGAGTAATTGACAATGATAAATCATGCAAGAGGCTGTGTGTCCGGGTCAGAGCATGAAAAACAGCCTCCGTGTGTGTAATGATGAAAATGTAGGGACACTTTTCTCCTGACATACTCCATCCTGGACCACTCAGCGCTGTGAGGTTATCACCATCACCATTTCTGGTTCGAGCTGAGATCAACCTCTCTCTCTCTGTGTCTGCTGTTTCCCCCTCTGTTTGCTGAAATGCCTTCACAGCTACCAGTGAAGGTGGTAATTTGAAGTCCCGGCTCACGCTCTCCGACTGGATTTCATTCACATTTCAGGGACAAATATGTGTTGAATTTCGATGGCGCGGCTGACACTCTCACATACCATCATCCAGACCCCAGAACTCACATTCTTATTCTGGGTATGAGACCTACAGGATTACACTGACGCATGCATCACTGTATAGTCACTGACAATTTGCATTTCATGTTACTTCACACTTGTGCTCCATTACATTTCAGGTAGGAGAGCTGAACTGTTGCCATCATTACATTTATTTCCTCATGTGTTACCTTTTAGATTAAAATGGCTTCATCCAAACGAGATAAACAGCCTCTAAACAAACTAATATCACCTCTGAAACGTAACCAAAAATTTCATTTACATGTTGCTTGCAATCAATGAAACAATAATATTTCACATATGACACATACGATTAAGACACATACAAAAAAATATAACTCTATGCCACCTGTTATACTGTGTATTGAATATCCTATGTTTACTTTTCATACTTTCATGTATATGTTGGACTTTTGCTGATGTAAAACCCCACAGAAATAACAGTGTCACTGTGCTGTAAAAGATACAAGTTCTTTGTTATCACTGTAACCTAATACAATAGGACACAAATTACAAAATGATAATAATAATAATATTATTATTATCCCTAATGGGATATTTATTATTCTTGTTAATTAACCAAAAGCTTTCATGTTGAATGGTTTACAGTTGAGTGTTTACTTCATAAAGTTGCATAGAACGACAATAAGCCATTGATAAAAACAAGCTTGTCTTAATAATATTCTTAATTATATTTTCCCCAATTGACCCCAACCTCCTAATTGCCATTTCATCAATGACATCAATCATCAATGTTCTGTAAACGTTTCCTTTCAGACAGTTCAGTTTAATTAATTTAACTTTTTCTTTACTTATTGACTCTACATGTCTGGGTTTTGTCTGTGAAGTGAAGTAATGACTTAATTACTTCTCCTCCCTAATGGGATATTTATTATTCTTGTTTACTACAAGTGAATAAACGGCAGTAACACAATAATGAATCTGAGGGTTGTCGACAACAGGTGAATTGAGTGGAATTGTGATATTTGTTAAATCACCTTTACTGAACAAATACAGTTTATATACATCAACACATCCAAAGACAATTTCCTGCTAGTTTCTGCCAACAACAACAACAACAACAACAACAACAACAACAACAACAACAACAACAACAACAACATTAATAACATGAATGCACAAGGTACCTGGACTTTGCACCAAGAAACTATTCCAAATATCTGAGCTGCAAACATGAGGTGGAGGTGAAGTGAGGCGCTAGAGAGAAGGGAAGAGAGGAGGGAGGTGTGTGTGTGTGTGTGTGTGTGTGTGTGTGTGCGTGTGTGTGTGTGTGTGGAGCAGAGAGAGAGAGGGAGAGAGAGAGAGAGGCGGTGCAGTAGAGCACGGTGATCCCGGACAGACTGAGGCGACAGAGAGCGGAGGTGACAGCGGAGAATGGAGAGGAGTCCGTCCGCCCGGCGAGCTCTGACGGCGGCCAGCGAGGAGAAGCCACTCGGTTTGTTCCGTGTGGATCCAGCAGCGTGCTGACTTCACCGGGGCAGAGGAGAGGGGAGGAATGGCTGATCCTCTGCGGAGGACTTTACTAGCGAAACTCCGGGGGAAGAAATCCAAGAAAGGAGCGACGCTCGGCGGTGGATACGGCTCCGCCGCCGCCGCTGCCGCTGCTGCCGCCGCCGCTGCGGTGAACGGGGGCCGAGAAGGTAAAGAAAAAGTTTTGCAGACGCAGCGAGACTCGGACGAGGCTCGCGCGGTGGTGTTGCTGTCGGGGCTGGATTACACGGCAGAGAGAATGAGTACGTATGAGAACTGCGCTGCCGGGCCGCTGGTGCAGGCAGGGCGGGTTGGCACTGTGCGTGCGAGCCGCGCAGCCGAGGCTCCTGGCGCGCGTCCCCAGGAGCGCAGCACCGGGGGCAGGGTTCGGCTCCACGAGCCGCTCCTGGGGGCCGCGCTTCAAAGAGACGCGCAGTTTGAGGGCCGCGTGTTCGGGGAGGGAGTAGGGGGCCATCAGGGGCCCGGACCCGCCGATATAATCACGTTACCGGCCGGGGCCCCGCTCGTCCAGAGAAAACGCTGCGTCTCGGTGTCGCGTCAGTGCGGCGTCGGGGACTCCATCGGGTTTGGGGACAGTCCGGATCCCGGTGTGTACCGAGCGCGGGTGGAGAGTAAACCGAGTCAAGAGCCCGAGGCGCGGGGAAGTGGCGCTGATGGTGCGGGGACAGGGGGCAGGGACAGGGACGGGGACGGGGACGGGGGACAGTCCCGGCACATGGCAGGAGCCGCAGCGCTCGCGCACCAACACGACCACGCGACTTTAAATAGAAACTCGCCACAGCGCGTGGAGCTTGTGAGTCCCAACTCTTTACCGGAAGAAAACATTGTGATCAGAAACATCGAGAGCTATGATCCAGAGTGTGCGGGGGACGTGCGGGGCAGCGCGGGCGGCCCGCAGAGCCCCACGTTCTTCCCCACGGAGTTAGAGATATGCGACGTCACCATGGCATCCGTGTGCGCCACGCAGCACGCGCTCAGGTTCAACATAGACAGTGAAGATGAGGATTACTATGACAATGGAATTCTGCCTTTTTATGAATCGGTTCGGGTTCAGGGTGATGGCGAAAGAACAGAGGCTGCAGAGCTGCCTCAGTGTGGTCAGGAGAGAGGTCAGGAGAGAGGTCATCAGGGTGAGGGTCACAGTGCTCTGGAGACAGACAGGCTGAGGAACCAGCTGAAGGAAGCCTACTACCTTCTGATCAACGCCATGAATGATATCAACCTGGATGTGCAGCAGATGAGTGGTGGTCTCACTGAGCAGCAGGCCACCTCCTCCTGCAGCAGCCACTCCAGAGACAGTCTGTGCTCCCGGCTCTCTGCCAAGAACCTGGACAGCGACTCCTGGTCCTCAGAGGGAGACCACAGCCCGCAGCAGGTGTCCGACACTGACTCACTGCTGCTCTGCCTCAGCGGGACCTTTGAGTCAGGACTCCAAAACAGGCTGAGCAGTAAGAGTATGGTGAACGTGTCTTTGGCCAAGATAAGACCCAGGCTACAGCGCTCTGCTAGTGACGGAGCCATCAGGTACCAGACTGGACTCGCCGTCCGTATTCCGGTTCCCGGAACACAGAACCAGAACCATATCGACCCTGATAAAGAAGCTATGGAGACAGAGGAGTGTGGGAGAGCTGAAGTCAGAGGAGTGGGCGAGCTGTCAGACTGCACTGCCGTCAGCAGTGACGAGCTGCTACAGGATGCTGGAGGCGAGGAGGACGGCGGCCGGCAGCTCAATGAGAGCAGCGGCTCGGTCAGCAGCCTCACAGGGTCTTCAGACGGCAACGCTGAGGCCTCCACACATCAGGGTAGCGACAACAAGCAGGAGCTAACGACCGGCGTCCGAGCACTGGGGCCCGGCTCTGTAAACAAGGGCCACGGTGTCACCGTCAACAAGATGCAGGAGTGGATGCACAAGGGCCGCTTGCTGTCGTCAGAGATGAAGCAGCGTATAGAGGGCTCATCTTTGCCCCGAGGTGGAGGCCAAACCCAGGACCGCCTCTGTCCTCAGGCTCACCCCGCTGGGTCTAAACCTGCTGGGGTCCAAACATCGAGCCAAGGGGTTAAACCTGGCAAGACAAAATCACCCACAGCCAAGTCGGCACGACAGCAGCAGCCAGGTAGGAAGGCTACGACTCCTGTGGATCTTCTCAAATCAGAGACCTCTCACCCTCCTTCCTCACGTCTGATTATCATCATCCTCCTCCACTCATAGTAAACTCGGTCTGGCGGTGGTCCACCCTGCACTCCTCCTCCTCTGGATGCAAAGCAAAGGGAGGGGACACCTCAGATCTCTTTGCTTTCCCTTTAACCGGTGGCGGGTTCTGTCCTTCACACTAATTTAGGTGCATTTTAACACTGAATTAATAGCACATCAGGTTGTGTGTCGGATCACTCACAGAGTAGCTCAGTAACAACTAACTCACTCTCCAGTGCTAGTGGCGGTGGTGATTTTCACGGTGTTGGGATTTGACTGTATGTGTGTGTGTAATGTTTCAATACGCCTAAAAAGACAAATGAATTTCTGTGTGTCCTATGCTGACGTTTTCAAAACATCTGTGTCATGAAACCAAGTGTCCATAAATTCAGTGTTAATGGAAATTCAGGATCTGTGGGGATGAAAATATCAGGGTCAGCGAAAATGTCAGCGAATCAGAGTAATCAGAGGAATCAGAGGAATCAGAGAAATCAGAGAAATCAGAGTAATCAGAGTAATCAGAGTAATTGCAGTTCTAGAGCTTTCAGTCCTTTGAACCCAGCGTCTTCTTCACTGGGGCGACTGGAGCCAAACCTAGCAGAGTAGGTAGGTGAGGCTTTATCATTGCCATCATTGACAGTCATCATCATGGTTTTCATAATCGGATTCACAAAGAATGGAAAACTCAGTATTGACGTTTGTTTCACAGGATGTGGACATGGGCTCAATCCGTCCTGACCAAAAACTGTATCATCATCTCTGTTTGTCCCACAGTCATGTTCATGATGTGCATGAGCGGCGGCATGCATGTCTGTGAGTGTGTGTGTGTTGTTCCAGCAGTGTTTTCCAGAGTAAATACATGAGCTGCCATGTGAGCAGGCTGTTGTCAGTTTGCCGTGCTGCTCGAAATAGCGTGTGATCCCCGAGGCTGGCGAGCGCAGGGCCTCTGTGTTTGACTTCCAGCTGCCTGTTGGCTCAGCACCACGTTAACATCTCCAGATCTTTCCTTTCCCGTCTCCCGTTCGGGATGAAGACACGGCTACTCTTAGTATGAGTTTCCAAGGTTTCTTCCCCACTTATTTCACATTTTTTCCCCATTTTGCACAGCTTTCCCTTCTTTCTCCCTGTCCCCCACTGAACTGTTCCACAGCTGTGGCCAGAGGAATCCAAAGCAGGAGAGAACTGCACTGCAGTTATTCTTTGTGGTGGTGCTGCGTGTGTGTGTGTGTGAGTGGGGGGGTGGGGTGGGGGGCTGTCATGTCGCCCTCCTCCTCAGTCATTTGCTCTGGACAGCTCCATGGTAACTCGCATCTTAAAGAGCCTTTGGACTGAATTGAATTGTTTACATGCCGCTCTTGTCGTTTAACTTGTTTGTGTCGTGTCACCTCGTTCCTGACCACGCATGAACCAAATGAAGGGTGATTAAGGGTTTATGAAGGTCAGCGCTGGGCACACATCGCCCCTGCAGGCCTCTCAGTGTTTCAGCAATTTAAAAAAAAATAAAAGGAACATGCACTTAACAGCTCACGTGAATTGCTTGTCTTGGCCTGAGGCATAAATATCCACTTAATTATTAAAAAAAAACTTTTTTTTTGGACTGTCTAAAAATAGGCCTGTGTCTACTTGTGCTTTAAACCCCACTATTAATTCCCAGGATACAATAATTAGACTGGAGCTTATTTATTGTGTCCTGGCTCGGCTTTTGATGAGTGACAGCTGAGCGTAGGCGTCATGTAGGTGTATGTGTGGATGTATGTGTGCATGTATGTGTGGATGGGCGGGTGATGTGCACGTCAGCGTGAGTTGGCACGTTGAGTCTCTATATTGTACATGGATGTTTGTAAGTGCAGCTGGAGGATGTGATCATAGTGTTGTGTAGTGTAGTGTTGTGTTGTGGCAGAGCGTTGGCGTGCAGGCAGTATCCAGGAGTTAGGTGTTGGCCACAGCTGAACTCAGGAATGGTTTGTCAATCAAACTTGCAGTTGACACCACAAACTATGATTTCTCACTCACTACCTGCAGGCAGAAAGTCTTTTGTTTCTGTTCTCTTAAGTCCTCTGGTTCACAAGAGAACAATCATCTCCAGTCTCCATGGATGGAAACGCTGACCTCGGTAGAATTAATTATTTGCATCTTGGCAGGAACAGCTACGAAAAGAACAGTTCCACATTATGTAACAACAAAACATTTATTTGCTTCCTGGAAGAGTTGGATGATACCAGTGTCATATTATTAAATATGAAGCCAGCAGTGTCCACTGGTTGTCTGGTATTATGTATTAGATTGTGATTTGTACTTGTTGGCAGGCAGATTCTGTTGCACCCCGTGTTTCCAGTCTTAATGCCCAACTAAACTAAACAGGCAGCTGGCATAGTGTTATGTTTACCCTGCAAACATGAGAGTGGTATGATCCTCTCATCGAACTGTGCAAGAAAGTGAAAAATTGAAAGTGAAAATATCCAATAATGCATCTAAAAACAAATCACAGGAAGTGAAGATGTATTCTAGGTGGTATATTATTGCTCAACATCGTGATAATATGAATTCCTGTTGGCTCAGTGGATTCATAATAGCTGGCTGAGTCGAGAGCACAGGTGTAATGCAATCCTCCTCCTCTGCTGTCAGGTCATGTCAGAACGATGCGGTGTTCGGTCTCTGCATTGAGCCAAAACCCTGGTTACTGTGCCGCTGTTTTTTTCCCCCCTCAAGTAAACACGCACGGCTGATGGTGGAAGTACAATAATTTGTCTTGTCTCGTGCGCCTGTACTCGGACAGATTTATGGCGGATGGCATCTCTAAAGAAGGATCAGGTGATGGAGCAGAAACCTGAGGCATCATTGTTCATACCAGGATGGTGTGTGGGGTGGATGACTCACATGATGCTGCTTGCACAGCGTGTGGGGCAAACAACTTGTGAGGCACTTTTAAATAACTGACTTGCAGGGAAACAAACGAGACTGTATTTAATGACTTGATTTCTTGATGAAAGTTTCTTTATAATTAGACGGGACTGGCTGCAATGTTGAAAATAATTCGGTTTTCAAGCCAGAGTCTTCTTAGTGTTAGCAGCATTAGCGGGGTTGTGCTGCCATGACACCTCAGTGGGATGTAAGGGGTTGACATGTGATGCAGCCCCGGACGATCTCAACCTAGTAAGAAGTAAAAAGAAAAATCCACAGTGAGAATCCTAATTACCATATGAATGAGGATCAACAGGAATGTATGGCACACAGCAACAGATTCTCTCTGACCCGGGGGGTGGGGGGGTACAAAACTCCGTATACACAACAGTGTCATCTGTATAGAGGGGGAAACTAGCTGGTGTGTGTGTTTTGCACTTGCGAAAAAGGAGGAGCCTCTGTGAGGGGAAAAGGAATTCAGGAAATAAAAGAGAGGCCTATGGGAATGTGGATTAAGTGTTGTTGTTGTCTGAGGGTAGAAAACGATTCAGTCAATCAAGAGGTTTAGACAGGAGGATAATTGGGCTTTCTGTCAGGCTCAACATGGCACAGGTTCATACCAGCTCATCCAGGGAATCTGCCTCTTTCTTAATACGTTTGCATTCCTTTCAGCACCTCAGACAAACCCACATGGCTCCCTCCCTCCCATCCACCCATCCACCTCGCTGCCTTCTATTTCTCATAGACATGCACCCCACGGTTTGCCACGGCCATCTGCTACCTTCAGTTCAGGACTGGTTCTTCATACCATCAGATGAACCTTTTTTATACTCATTGTGTTTACTGGCAATTAGTTGGTAACTTAATGGCTGTCAAGAAGTACGGAGCGGTTCATTCCCTTACTCCCCGTAATGCTACTTTATCTCACATGACAACAAATAGGAGCAACACATTCATATTTAACCTGAGGAGAAGTTTTTAAAAATCTCCAATAGATGAATAGGAGATGAATCAGCCAACCAATTGTGCGTAATGTTGTTTTTTTTTATTACGCAAACCTCGTTTCTATTTCTCTTTTAATGTTTTCACCTTCACATTGAGCTTTTGTTTTGCTGGCAGTGAAAAGAAAGGTTTCATTGAGTATTTTAGGTTACACCTTGAGACATGGCTTATCTTGTTAAAGCTCCTTGTTAACCATACGTATCATATTTCTCATCACAGTATTTGAGCGGAGGAATACACACACACGGCTGTGAGCAGATGGTTGTGATGGGTTCTGATAGGTGGCAGTGGTGAAAATAACTAAAATCACACTTATTAAGAGGAGCCAATGACCTGCTGCTGCTGCTGCTGCTGCTGCTGCTGCTGCTGCTGCTGCTGCTCTGGGGAGGTGTTACTCCCATGAAGGAGTGTGACAGCGGCGCGGCTGTAAATCTGGAGCTGTGGTCTGGAATGCTGCTCGTGTCAGAACACGCTTCCTCTTCCAGTTATGAAAGACCCCTGGAAGAAGATGGCATGCTGACAACAACTCCACGCACAACCACACCACCTCACCTCTGTTTAGTCTTGCGTGTTGGCGGCACACTCTGTAGTTTGAGCTTTGCCCCCCCCACCCCCATCAAAAAAAGATCCTCTTTAATTGAAGCAACACACTTTGTTTACACTTTGAGCTAATCCCTCCCTGCACTGAGTGGATGGTTTATTTGGTATATTTACTCATACTAAA
>JAFBJQ010000344.1:152985-259703 GCA_016785345.1 Trinectes maculatus | reverse complement strand
CGTACGTACATACATACATATATACATACATACATACATCAATTACTTTTTCTTAGAGCAAATCGATTATTATTATTTCTGTATGCTCTCCCCCATGTAGGAGTAAAATCACTGTTTGTATACAGAGTTTAGAGAGTAACAAGGAACCGCAGAGACCGGAACAGCTGAAAACAAACCACAACGGGTTATTATAGGCTGCCAGCTTCGGCCTACACATTAACTTGTAGGACTCAGTGTAGAGCCAGAAACATAGCTCCCTCACAAAGTAGTCAACATCAGCCCCCTATCTGGGTTCATGGAAGCACACTGTCGTCATTTAGGTTGTTTGTTATTTTATGTACAGCAGCAGTCAGTGTCAGGAATAGTTTCCCCAAAATGATGTATTTCCTTTCATTTACTTTAAGCCGGTCCCATAAAAACGTCAGGCAGCGTGTAGTGAAAGTGGTGAGTTTAAGACTTGTTTGTTTGACACGACAGGAAGTGCAGAGTTTGGGGGCCAGTGGTAATTTGGAGTCAACAGCTTCTTTATAAAGGCACCTTATAGATGAGAGGAAAAGCTGAGCGGGCTGTTTCACTTCCAGGGAAACGTAAATCCCAGCGGAGCCCTCTGATCTCTCTGTGCCACTTCCAGGCTTTTGTCAATAAAAGCAGCCAAGCAAAAAAGTACATTAGTCTCAATCTATTAGGCTACGCACACGTTATGTAATTCGAAACCATGTGATTTTTTTTTCTTTTAACGCGCCTCTGTTTTCTTCCCTTGCCCAGCTTTGAATTAATAATACAAGAAAAACTCTGATATGGTTCATTCCGCTTTATTCATGGCACAGTGATACACATCCTCACTCACACACACGCACACACACACACACTGGACGCCCTGTGTTACATTTATAATTCAGTAAAGTGAAAATATTCCCGACTCTGTAATTTGGTGGACGCAGCCTGACGTGCATGAAATGCATTTCCTTGAGGAAAAGTAGAAGTTGTCATTATAGCATGTGGAGGGGCTCGTCTGGGAGCTGCTGAGGATCAAAACAGTCTTTAACACAAGTCTGCTCTACAAGTTAGAGCAAGACCCTGCCCTCAGCTCCTCTCTCTCTCTCTCTCTCTCTTGTTTTTCTTGTAGCATGTTTCTCAAACAGCACGTCATATGCTTTGCAGTGGAGTGGAGTACTATAAAAACAAAATCCATACTATCATATTAAAAAAAGACACACGAGCGCTGACGCCTCTGAAGCCGTTCCAGGCACTTTTTTTTTTTTTTTTGGATGCGTTTGAACATTGATGGTCCGTGTCACCATGTTCATTATTATTTGTTGTGTTTCGCTGTGCACATGTCACCACCGGCTGTACTTATTGTCGTCTCCTGTTCACACGCATACACTACCCCCCCACCCCACCCCCCACCCCCGCTCGGCTTTATTTTCACAGCTGTAATGCCGGCTCTTTCATGCTCTTTTTTCCGAGTTGCAGTGATGGGAAAAGGGAAATGGGATGTTGCTGAGGAGAATGGGGGTGATGGTGGGGGTGGTGCACACGAGACTTGTGGTGGATTTAAACTTTGACTCTGGCCATAAAGAAAGTATTTGACAGTGTTTGGTCATAAAATCATACCACAGTCAGATGTGACAGAGCGGAGACGTGGCTCTTCCGTGGGCGAGGCTATAAATCCTCATGTCAGTGCTTGGACACCGTTGGTTTCTTGACACAGATGTTTTCTTCAGTTGGACAAGACAGAAATCTGCTGTTCACACACTGACGATGATACAATGATGCTTTTATCAAAATGTCTCTCGACATCCTTTCTGTCTGCGTCACTTCCTCAGCTTTCACTGAGAATGTCCAGACCCCCTGTGCCAACGGCCGTGAGGTGGACAGAGCCAGCGAGCCTTCATCACGCAGGCAGCCGCTCACCACCATCACTGTCTCCAAGAAGCGCAACTGGCTGCAGCAGAGCTCCCTCGGAAGGAATCACAGCAGCAGGGATGAGATGCAGGGAATGCTGGGAGCTGAGGAGGAGAGCGGGCAGGGCCCCCATCAGCCTCCTCCCCCTCCCAGTCCCTCCCCAGACCACCTGAGACCCCTAGGGGGAGTCCCGCTGCGACCGGTCCGCCTACAGCTGCCTCAGGTGAACTTTATCATCTCTCTGTTTGCTAGGCTGTGATTTATGGCGGCGACATAAGGTCTACACGTGGTTGTGGTGTTTCTGTCCTAATCTGATGCTGTCCTCTTGGGCTCTCAGGTCAGCGTCGGTCAGGCCAAGGTGTCTCCTTACCCTCGGAGCGTGGACCCGGCAGAGGAGAACGATGCAGACGACGAAGGGGAGATCTGGTACAACCCCATCCCTGAGGACGACGAGCCGGAGATGTCTCACCGACCCTCCGTTCGACTGCTGGTCCCTACTCGGTCAGGGCCCGAGAGGAGGCCCAGCAGGGGAGGGGATGCGGGGCACGGAGGCAGGACCCTGGAGGGCGGTGGTGCGTCAGAGGCGCTGGCTGAGGTTGTCGGCGGCGGGACGGGAGATGGGATTCAGGGGAATGCTGTACATTCCACGGAGGCTCTACATCTGCACAGACAGATGCTCGCGTGCAAGCCTCAGGAGGAGGGGGGGGCCTCCACCAGCAGAGCCACAGGTGAAGTAGAAAAATCAAAGCCTCCCACACCTTCCCTCAGTCTTACTCTCCATCTCTTCCTGCCCTCTGCCGACTCTCTCCATTCACCTTTTCCCTGGAACGCCATAGGCAGACGCTCACGGGCCAATGATTGTCTGTTGTTTTACCGCCCAGTCAGTCACTCAGGGCAGATTTTTGTGGTTGTGCACACCTTGAGCACTAATTACAGCTAGTGTTGAAAATGTTTCCTATTAACAGGTAAACAGAGCTGGAGCTGTAAATCATGGCTTGTTTACAGTACATAATGTATTTCAGAGGGAGGGTTAAGATTATACAGAGCTAAAAATAGCATGTCCCTGCATGTAAAGTATAATGTATAACACATATACCATGGCTGTGTGCGCTCAGTCGTTTCTTGTTGTGTTGTGTTTGATAAGCGCAGACAGGAGGTGTGCGTCTCTAATCACATCAGCCCATATCGATGTGTCTCATTAGTGAAACTCGTACAGACATTAGGCAGGAGGAATTCAGCGCCGGCATTCCTGAGAGGAAACTATATCCGTTTACGTGTGAGTGCAGGTCACACAGAGGTTTACAACTCTTCCTACCCCCTCAACTGAATTTCTTTCCTCTCACTTTGAGAAGCAGCACTTTGAAACCGACGTTTTGCTGCGCCAGTGCACAAACAACAGATTTCCGATGCTCGGCACCGTTTTGATGTAGTTGTGCCTGCGCGGACGTTTTTGACAACGCCGCTCCACATAAAGGCGTAATGTTGACAGCCAGCGCACGGCTCCCTGTCTCTTAATAAGCCCAGTCTGTCTTTTCTAACTTCCGACTTTTTGTTCCCTCTGATGTGGCAACATGGTAGTTTGAATCAGGCGGCACATCTTGAGCTGAGCCTATAATTACAACTTTTGACAACACTTCTGTGGCACGCAACAGTCATTTGTAGTTTTGGAGGCACAAAAGCGGGGCTGAATAGTCGGGGTAGGCCGAGTGAAATCTAATCCGCGAGCAGCCGTGTCCACAGCAACAGATTTACTGCAGGGACGAAGCCTGGAAATGTGCTTGGAAAAGTTGGGTATTAAAGTTGACGCCGCAGCTCATTGAGATATGTTGTTTAGAATATACAAATATGTTTTTGGATGTTTCCTGTCTTTAAACAGCAATCAGTGCTTATTTTATGGCGTCCTCCCAAAACCAATCTGCCCTCAACAAGGACACAGGTTTGATTGGCGGCCGATAAACTCCTTGATCCTCCTGGCTCTTGCTGACATCACGTGTGGCTCAGCGAAACGCTCCATGCTGAGAAACCTTCCATGCAGGATTAGGATTAAAGCGGTCCAGAATAAATCTCAGTGCACTGTCTGAGGCGGAGCGCTAATCATGGCACACACAGCTAATTAAACCTGGTCGGACTCCGTGTGCGTCGCTTCAGACCTATTTGTGCAGACCAGATCGAAATTGCTGGCGTCATTACGTTAATTCCTGCTGACTAATCAGTTGAGTGGACAAAACGAGAACCATTTCCTGCCACTGTACAGTAGCAGCTCTGTAGGGGTGGGAGTAGTAGTGGGAGTTGTTGTTGTTTTTTTTTTTTTCCTTTTCCCTCCTGCTCCAGAACTGCCTCCCTCTCTCCCGCCTGTTGACTTTGCTATTGATTCCTGTGGCTCTGGCAGCAGCGTCCCGCACTTCACTGCAACACAAAAAGAGCAACAAGTCAAAGGGGAAGCACTGGTTATTGTTTGTTTGTGCGTGTGTGTTGAGGATGACTTTATATTTATAGGAATTGTATGGAGGTTTAGCATCACTCCACATTGTTCGTCTTTAGTAAATAAAAACCTCCCGTAGCTATTGCTGTGTGTGTTTGTGTTTGTGTTTGTGCGTGCACTTGTGTGTGTGTGTGTGTGTGCATTGTGGCCGCTATGACACACAGTTTGTATTGGCTGCAGAGTGACACTGCTCTCCGCCTCCGCTCGGAGCTGGTGGGGAGCGTTGGGGGATGGTGGGCAGGAGTGAAAAGGACAGCGGCCTGCTGTGGGCATTCACTCCACACTGCAGTCAATGTCCCTCCCTCCACTGCAGCGTCACACTAACCCTGTTCTGGGACGTGCACAATTACTTAACACAATTTTTGTTTACCTCGGCACATCTTCCAAATTGTCAGTCGGAAATTAAACCTCTATAAACGCGCGTGTGTGTGTGTGTGTGTGTGTGTGTGTGTGTGTGTGTGTGTGTGTGTGTGTGTCGGCCGTAACATCATTATGACCACCACAGTGTGCTGTATCTTTACCACATCTAGTGGACGTATGTTTAGGACACCACATTATGGGCTGCCTGGGCCACATTTTTGTAAATGTACCCACGTCTCCAAAGGCAATAATGGACTGTGACAGAGTCTTTACTGTGCAGCTGCGACTATTTCCATCTCATCTTCTCTGGCTTCCGTGTCTGTGTTTTTTTCCTTTTCTTTTCACGAACACAATCTCGCACAGAGTCCACTTTATCTGCGAGACTCGGAATCTGACAGGCCTTTCACTGAGTGAGCAGAAGTAAGGGTCGGCTGCATTAATGAAGCCGCGCAGATGTAGATGATTGTCTGTGACTATAGTTTCCCTCTGTTCGACTGGCTGGTTCTTTTCCCCCGGCCGGATGCACTCCAGACTCCTCATGTGCAGCCCATTGACTGACTTTGTGTCCATCTGAATGCTCTGTTTTGTATGGAGAATAATGATTGATGGACTTTGGGGGTGGTGAGCATAGTGTGTTCCCAATCTCTTGTTCCCTTTAGCGCTTGTTTGGGGAATCTGACTTGGCCAGCGCTCCGAGTGGGATCAGAGCTATTTCTGTGGGGTTGTTTTGGTCAGGCTGGCTGCTGCGTTTGAGAGTTGGCCCCAGGTTGCTAAAGTTACATGAGAGTTCAAGCTTCAGAGTTCAAACCTGGAATCTAATCTGGACTTGACGATTGCCCGGTTCGGTCTGGAGGAAGTCAACAACCCGGAGGTGCAGCGTAGTGACAACAGGAGTTTAAATCGAGAGCAGATTGAGGTCACATACTTTTCCCAGATCTCCTTCTCCCTGGTCTGTTCCTCATTTCATGGCCAAAGCAGCTGTAGAAACTTATACGTGTGCACTTTACATTGGTACACTTTACACGTTCGATTGGAACCCAGGGAGATAATGCTGACGTTTACATCTTCATTTTTCCGTTGGGAACGTTACTGAGCTGCCCAAGAAAGAAATAATTTCAAAAAATGAACATCGATAAATATAAACTGATTTGCATAACAGGTGCTGATATGGAACTGATAAGAGGTGTAGTAGTAGTTTGCAATAAGGAAGTGGTTTTCTGTTGGCACTGCGTACATGTCAACTCATCATATCTCCATTATTAGCAGCCACTCTGTCGTTTGAGTTACAGCGGAGCAGGAATGCCTCCAGCAGCAGGCGAGTTAAGACTACATGAGGGCTGCTTTGGCAGGGGGCCATGTTGTGCTAGTGAGAAGGCCCGCATGCTTGGATATATTAGCAGGGGTTTTGTAACCATTGTAATGAAACGGCCGGGCCCCCGTGGCCCCTGAAAGGCCTTCCAACACTCACTGATTTAGAGCTGGGAGCGGAGGAAGCAGTGCAGAGCCGGGCCCCGCTCCCCCAGTGAAGCAACTACAGGACGAGTGTGTCATTCACTCCTTTATTTACACACCGCTTGTTTGTCAGCACACTCCGGACCTTTCTCTTTCTACATAACACACACACACACACACACACACACACACAGACACACACACACACACACACACACACACACACAGGCAAGTGAATACAATTAGACAAATAATCAGGGCCAGTAGATTACTGTCTCCCCTCAAGGCTTATCAGACTGGGCCCAAAGATACTCTCTCTCTCTCTCTCTCTCTCTGTCTCTCTCTCTCTCTCTCTATCTATCTATCTATCTCTCTCTATCTCTATCTCAGAGTGAGTGTTTGTTGTAAAAAAATATGCCATACACGTTTGATAGTAAGTTTGTTGCAGTCGCACGCAGTCACACCCTTCTTCTACACCTGTCTGGTGCCAGCGTTGTGAAAAGCCCTTGTCATAAATTCCTTGGTTTTGTTAAGATGTGTCATTGTAGGGTCATTGGGTCAGGGAGTGTGTGTGTGTGTGTGTGTGTGTGTGTGTGTGTGTGTGTTTATGTATGCATATTTACACGTGCTCTCTCTTTGTGTTACAGTATTATGGTGAAAGCATGTGCATGTTAAAGTGTAGTGGGTGGACACTGTTGCCTCGCTCAGGTGTCACCCAGAGGAATGCAGACCTTTTGCCCTTTGACCCTAGAACATGGCCCTGGAGGGTTGGGTGTCAAACTTATGCCCCTGAACCTCAGCTAGTAAGGTGTCACGTTACTCTCATGGCTGCTGCCACAAGGCCAAAGGCTACAGAAGACACAGCTCTGTGTGTGTGTGTGTGTGTGTGTGTGTGTGTGTGTGTGTGTGTGTGTGTGTGTGTGTGTGTGTGTGTGAAGTCACAGTCATTAACAATGCAAAAGTCATTTTGTCATTTGTCAGAGGCTTGAAGAATGATTTGATATATTTAAATTCGATGATCATTATGTCAACATGATACAGATATTGATCACAATAACAAATCATTCCCAGTGGAGACAGACAGCTTCTTTAAAATGTGCTGCCGTCTCACTGTCTGCATGTCAACCTGCTTCTCAGCTCCGTCAGCGTCAGTGAGAAGTTCCGTCAAAATGCATCTCCTGAAAACCCTGTTTCAGACCTGACTGTGGCCCTCTGTGGACGCGACCCCTCCCCAGATGTTGTTTGATGAACTTGCACCTCCAGCGCCCTCCACCCATTTACTCAGAGCGCCTCTGTGTCTATTCGTGGCAGGAAGCCTTCACAGGGAAAGTTATTCAGCCAGTAGGGAAAGGGAGGCTAAACATGGTTTGGTTAGGAATGTGAGAGAACAGCCGTGTTCATTTGTACATTCACCAGCCGGCTTGCCAGCCTTCCAGTCGCCCATCCAGACCTCTGAGAGCCTGGACAAGGGGCGCCTTTGTCCCCCATCTGCAGGCTACACCCTGCCCTGCTGCTGCCCCCCATCTTTCCCTTCTCTCCATCCTCTGCCCCCCCCCCACCCCCCTTTCCACTTGCGGACCCTCATCCCAGAATAGCACAGCAGGTCCCTTCTGAAAATAGAGCTGGTGATGTTGGCAGGGTCAAGCTCTCCCGAGCTCCTCGTTTTTCAACATGTATCTCTCCCTGTGTTTTTCCAAAATCCCTCATTGAGTTCAGAGGTTTGTTCCCAGAAAGTAATTAGCTGATGAAAACAACAAGTGCCTTTTCATTTGGAAATGGCATATTCAAACTAATCAAACGTTCCTGTCATGGATATATTGAATGTGTAAGTCTCTTGTGTAGTATCCAGATTGGGTCTTCAACCATTACGGCAAAACATCTTTAAAGTGTGAATTCCTCCTCCTGAGTCTGGTAGTCCAGTCTTAATCTCCCATTAACTCATGCAGTGAGCTATTACAAATAAAGAGTGTAAAACACAGGCTGGCCATGGGGGGAATCTTATTGAAGGAGTACTGGGGGTAGAAACAAGCTGTTTTTCAGTTTAAGAGAGGCCCATGTCTCCTGTGGGGAAAATAGCAGGATGTCCAGGAGTTTGACAAATTCCACTTTAATCACTCAAATCAAAGCTGGCAGGTTTTTTTTTTAACTTAGGAAATGACTGAAGGGATTACATCTCGTCCAGTGAGGGGGCTTCTCAACAAGTGGAGCAGCTAACAGCTATGTCGACGTGCATGTAAAGTGTGTTGAAATCACAGATATTGGTCATACTGGTGTATATACTGGGCGGTAAAATGTGTGCATTGGTACATTATTATTAAAGTGTTTTTTATGGCAGCTACGTTTAAAAAATAATGGTAAACAAAGCTGCCATTATTTCCATTTTCAACCACAAAGGCTGTTTGCTACCTGTCACCATTACTGAACAGTGCACGTAGCGACCTGTGGCTACATGTCTGCTAACAGATAAGCCTTAATAGCTTCGTAAAGTGATAATGTCATGTCGGTGTGACTGCCAGACACTCAGACAGTAGACCAAACAGTGTCTGACAGTGCCCACTCGTAGGCATCAAGACCCTGAAATTTCATGGTGTAGACGTCTAGTTAGGCGAGGGCTGCCTTCAAGGTCCAGTCCAAATGAACCTTTTTCAACTTGAATAATCACTGAGTAAGTGGAGCTCAGCCCTGAAGCAGATGGTGTCTCTGGACCAACATTTTCCTCCCTGAACGCCACTGTTTTTCCTGGAGCTGCAGCTAATGGCACTTCACTTTCCCCAATGTGTGATTGAATGGAGCCCACTTTAATCAAAGGGGTTAACAATTGGATTTTCTTTACTGTTTCCTTAAAATCATAAATTAGCCCAATCCCTGCCCCAGTTTCCATCCATAGACTGTAACTGTATTACACAGGGCTGAATGTTTATACAAGGCGTTGCTTGCTCAGTGCATCTCAGTCAGTGGATTACTGGGTTGCATGTAAACCTAATGTCTTGATGATGTGCTGCAGTGGTGTAGTGCTTTTCTGAGAGACTATAAATTATGGCTCATGCACATGTTGCCTTTGGTTTGCCAGGCTTTTCTTCCCTCTCTGCCTCCACTGGACATCTGAACCGTTATTTGTATTAACAGGAACACACAAGTCAATCTTCTAGTTGAGCCATTGATTACACTGACTTTAAGAACTTTTGGCTGGCGGTAGCCATTTATTCTTCATAGTAATACAAAAAAAATACTTCCAAAATATTTTCCAGTGAAAGATCATAGCCAGTAAGTGGTCAAATTGTTCCACCAACCAAAGACAAATAAGAATTTAAAATGCATTAGTCTCCCTCTCTAACCAGCTCTTTCCCTTTTTCCATATAGATGTCGCCGACCTGCCCAATGCTGTTGGCTTCTCCCCTCCCTCCAGCCCAAACCCAACCAAGAAGAGCAGCTCCATCAACTGGTCCTTCCCAGACAAGATCAAGTCCCCACGCACTGTCAGGAAGATCTCCATGAAGATGAAGAAGCTCCCTGAGCTTAGTCGCAAACTCAGCGTCAAGGGGGCCCCGAGTAGTAGCAACAGCAACAACGGCAATGGGGGCAATCAGCTAGAGCCTAGAGCCCACTCGTTCCGAAACCATGGGAGCGGGTCCGATGGTGTCCCCCAAATGTCAGGCCCTTCCAGACTAGCATCTGGCGGCGGCCCGGCAAGTCGTAACGTGATCTCACGCTACCACCTGGACAGCAGCGTGTCCACACAGCACAGCTTCAACAAGAAGAAAAGCAATGGCAGCTCGAAGTCCGCCAGTAAAGGTGGTTACCTCAGTGACGGTGACTCGCCAGAGCTGGTGGCCAAATCTGGGAAGCACGGCTCCGCCGAGGGGAAGGGAGTGAAAGGCAAGGAGATGGAAGGAGGTGGAAACGCGAAACTCAACGGCACAGAGCTGGACATCGATGCGTTCCGCCACTACAGCTTCACAGAGCAGCCCAAGTGCAGCCAGTACATCTCTGGACTCATGAGCCTTCACTTTTATGGTGCTGAGGACCTCAAACCCCCACGCATTGACTCTCGAGACGTCTACTGCGCCATCCAAGTGGACTCGGTTAACAAAGCACGAACCGCTCTCCTCACATGTCGCACCACCTTCCTAGATATGGACCACACATTCAACATTGAGCTGGAGAACGCCCAGCACCTGAAGCTGGTGGTGTTCAGCTGGGAGCCCACGCCGAGGCGCAACCGCGTCTGCTGCCACGGCACGGTGGTCCTGCCTGCGCTCTTCCGAGTGACACGTTCCCACCAGCTGGCGGTAAAGCTGGAGCCACGGGGGCTGATCTACGTCAAGCTGAGCCTGATGGAGCAGTGGCAGAACTCACTGGACGGTGGGCCAGATGGAGACAGGGTGCCGCAGGTGTTTGGTGTGGAGGCGTGGCGGGTGGTGGAGAGGGAGAACACAGGACTGATGGTGCCACTGCTCATCAGCAAGTGCATTAATGAGATCGAGAAGAGAGGCTGCCAGGTGAGTCTGTGTTTGGTACAGTGTGTTTGACTTTACAAAAATGTAAAGTATGTATGTAAAAGTATATTTTACATATACTTCCGTATAGAACACTAACACTGACTAACACTAACAAACTCCATATCCATACGCAGAGTGAACCCTCATGTGTCATTCTTTTATTAAATTATTTAGAAAAAGTTCAAAAGACAAAATTATTTTTCATTTCATTTACTTGTTCATGTCTATAGTTGGAAAAAACTCACACTCATACAAGAATGTTTGGACGTAAACTGCTCCAATCCTGTTCCGTAAAAGTACAAACAGAAGTGGAGTCATTTGAAAAGGAGGCTGCCGGACACAGTTATATAATGCGTTCTTGTATGAAAGTGAAAAAGCCCGGGGAGAGGTAATCCTACATCCACAGCATCCTCTTAGCTTTGTATTCTGTGTGTTCACCCTGCAGCCAGTAACAGTGGCGCATGAGTGGCATGAGCAGAAGAGATACAGGAGATGTACGGTATGTGCCGCACGACATGATGTCACCGAGCTTTCTCGAGGCGACCGGCTCTTTTATGCCGAGACGTGAAAGGCCTCAGAATGACAAGACTACGGTGATGGTGGCGTTGGACGTGGGAGTAGATCATGTGATCACCCCCCCTTCCCAAAAAGATGTAGTGTCTCCTAATTGGAGCTGAGACAGGCGCAGTCTGGAGGGGTGCAGTCTGTCAAATTACACCAAACCTACACTTACTCATGTAGTCTGCGGTAACATTAGAAGTGGTATTGGTAACAGGAGACTTGACAGTATTTGATTTCAAAAAGTTGTTGCGTTGCATTTGTGCGTCAGTGCATCATGTACGTACATGTGGACTGTGGACTTCCCAGAAGTCTGGTTGGTAGTGTTGTTGTTGTTGTGCGAAAGCTCCTTTACCCACTTCACAACCCCGGCTGTACGGTTCATTTAACTAATCCATATGTTTTTGCTCAGTTTACCTAACTGGCTCTGCTCCGTCCTGCCATATTGCGATTGCCATCTGTTCCCGTCCCTCCTCGTCCGCCACTGTTTTGTCTTTTTCCCTGTCTGTCTCCTTTTCTTTTTCCACTCAGACTGACACGTTGGTCTCCCGTCCCTCAAAGTGTTTAATTACAGAGAGAGTATCAGGGTATCAGTCAGGGATCGAGTGTAAGTGCTCCCCCAGGTTGCAGGCAGACAGGGGTGAGGACGGGTTGACACCAGATCTTCTCTGGAGGAGTTTCCAGGCTGTTTCACTCAAACACATATAGACAGACGTGCAGCCGTGCGCTTTAAAAATGATTATGTGGATCTTTGATGGAGACTTCTTTTCAGGGTCTGTGAGAGTTGCGTGTCCTCGGGGCTTCCCTGAGCTTTTATGGCGCTGGATGATTGTGGGTGTTTTGAAAAGACTGCAGATAATGTCTGTGTCAGAGCCTGGAGTGATGTTCGTGAGCCCATTAAAAAGAGATATTTTAAAAGGAGATATCCCAGTAACCTACATACTGTCATACGTGACAGGAAGAGAGGAATGCGTGGTGTGACATGTCATGAGCAGATAAACAACCGCATCATTCCAGACAGAACAGACATCCAGGGGTCGTGTTGTTGAAGACACAGTATGTATTTTGTTGAGAACTTCAATCTCCAGAAATCATGGGCCAAGTCTTCAAATGCCTTGTCGAGTCCAAAACGTAAAGATATCATAGAACAGATTAAAGGCCAAAATCCAATGATAATATGGAACAAGGTCATGTTTTGCATTTTTTGCCTGAATAATGATAATTCAGTCAATAATGCTTTGATTATTGAATCAGTTCGTCAACTCTGTTGTTATTATCAGATATGAAATGAGTTACTTAGCTGGCTATTTACATGCAAGTCAGCGTATGTCAGTGTTGTATATACATGTACTTGATTGTTACAAATAGATAGTTGCAGTATGATATTCGTACCTCTTCTTTAATATTTGTATCACAGTATTAAACAAAAGACGCATCCTGCCATTATTCCCACAGTCAAATATCGCAGTCATTTTGTGTTGTTGTCATTGTGTACGCCTCACTCTACATATGTGTGTTTGCTGGTGCAGCTTGTTATGTTGCCCAGCAGCCGAAGTGGATAAGTGCAAGCCCTCTATCTGCTGACAGCTGTTGCCCGCCTGCACTCGTTCTCTCCCCCAAAGAGAGACTCTCTTATTTTTTTCTGAATGGACTTGTTGTTCATTGTGCCCAGTGACTTCTGTTTACTCTCACACAAAGCCAAATCCCTGCCTAATCTGTCCTCCTCTCTAACGCTCGTGTGAGGTTTGGAAAACGCTGCTCCGCTGGGCGAGTCGAGATCTCCAGCAGTCGTCCTGGTGGGATGGGGAAACGTTGTAGTGCCCCTACGCTGGAGCCCGGAAAGGCCAGCAGCGTGTGTGTGTGTGTGTGTGTGTGTTGTCCAAGTGTGTGTGTGTGTTGATCCAGACCCAGCCCGCCATTCACAGCCCACTGACTTAACGCGTTACTGGGGCAACCACACCAGTTGGTCTGCTATGCCACATACCAGACAGACACATGTAGGAGAAATTATGGTATGTCTGCAGCGGGGCCTAATCCCAGCGTAACAAAGAGACCACTGGTGCCGGGTTTCAACTATCAAATGTCAACGTCTTGAGGAAACTGTTAGGAGTTGGCTCAGGTCACACTCTGGGGGCTTAGGTAAAGAAACATAAATGGTTTATTGCTGAGTGCTTCCATGTTTAATGCTGAGCTGTCTGTCTGGCTGTGAGAAGAGCTCCGTGTTTATCCAGTCAGTCATAAGGACGTGGCACGTTTACGACACCTCTGAGGGTGGTGTGGTGTGATTCCGAGTTTCATCTTCAAATTAGCCAAAGTGATTAAACCATGTTTACCGGCGCATCAGATATTACTGCTGTGTGCTGCTTTATTATAGGACTTTATTTCCTAACCAAACCATCCTACAAATTAAATTAAAATGAACAATTATTAACACCCACCCCCACACAGTAACTAGCAGTCAGGGGGTTTACTGCTGTTGCTTTTGTCTGTTTATGTTCTGACCACAAGCAAATAATGAGGAAAGTTCGTTCATGCTTGAAAACTATTACATTATTACTCATTATCCAGATTTACAGTGTAATATTTTTGCTCTGATGATGTTGCTGTAAAGTGAATTTTAACAGAAAATTTCTTTATTATTCATTTACATAGTTATTATTATAATATAATGTGTAATGCAATGTAATAATAACAGTAATATATTATTATTATTTATTGATTATATAAAAAGAGACTTTGATTCAATGAATCGTGTTCTGTCTGTGTGCGTATTCTGTGCTGAGAAGAGACAGCAGGTGGTTCAGTCAAGTCAAGCTGCTGTTTTCTTTGTCTTGTCGGAGTTTTTGTCAGGGCTTTGCAATGTGTGCAACAAATGGCCGATCTGTCCTTAAAGTCTCCATCTGAAGAAACAACACACATACGGTGAATAGATGGAACCTCCTACACAATTCACATACAGCTTGTAGCAGCCTGTTTCTGTGTCAAACCCATTATCATGTGTCGGCCTGACAGTTCCTTCAAAATAAAATATTGGTCATCTGTTTAGTTAAGCTGTCATCTCTTCGAGGGAAACCAGAGCTTTGTGACTCATGTTTTTTTCTGTAAAAGCACTTTTGGCTTCTGTCCAGCACATTGTTTGTGTGCAGACGTAGAAGCTGATGGATGCGGCTGGAAATACGTCCACCTCTCTGTCGACTCTTTGACTCTTCACCAATGTCTGTTTATTTGACCCACTTGTGCGTGTGTCTCCAGGTTGTGGGTCTGTACCGTCTGTGCGGGTCTGCCGCAGTGAAGAAGGAGCTACGCGAGGCGTTTGAGAGAGACAGCCACGGCGTGGAGCTGTGCGAGAACACGTATCCTGACATCAACGTCATCACAGGTAAGCTGAGCACCGGGCACCAGCAAACAGAGGACACTAACAAAGCACACGAACGCCACACACACCACTCACTCAGCGTAACAAGACACTATTTCCAACGAAAGAGTCATCACGCAAACATCCAGGTTCTCAGATTTCCAAAGAAACCGACTAAGAAGTCCTAATGGTTCGACTGATTGATAAACGCAGTTGTCATCTGCAAATTGTTTGATTTTTTGTCTGGAAAATCAAACCCAAAATACGTGTATACTGTCATAACTGAATGTGAATGTGAACGTTTGCTATCGTGAAATCAAAAATCGGCCTAAATGTTTATTTGACTGTGAAAGATGGTTGCTGATTCGTTCATGCAAACGTATCAAACGTATCAAAAAACAGCACAGACACCAAAAGAGCTACAATCACAATGAAATTACAAATGCTGAGACACTGACTAACAACACTGACAAACTGGTGAGGAGCCAGTGGAACACAGAGACTTATATACACATGAGAGGGGGAGGAGCTGATTGGACACAGGTGATACACATTAGTGAAGTCAGGTCAATCACACTGGTGGGAAACACAAGAGGACAGGAAGTGAAGGGACCTGAAACAGAGAGGAGACAGTAAGGTTCAAAATAAAACAGGAAATGGTCACATGACAGACAGATTGTGACACAAACTGGTAAAGTCGGATGATGTGATGAACGGTACAATAACAGAGGGATTGAAGGAATGCGAGGGCGTCAGTTCAGTGAGTGAGGCAGTGCAGCATGTCTCCACTAATACGGAGTCTGGGTTTATTATTGATCCAGGGTTTTGCCCAGGTTAACATGTCTGAACTGGCGAGTCAGTGTGTGAGTCTGCTGTCTATAGTAAAAGCATTCCAGTGTCAACATACCAGTATAGGCTAATGCTTAACGCCTGAGGGAAGCCCCGCCACACACATGCACACACACGCACATGCACGCACACAGAGGCACACAGAGGCACACAGAGGCCTGATCAGTCAGACTGCATTCAGAGGTGGTCTATGTGGCCACGTGCTTCTAGCAGTGTGAACTAATGCGTCCTGGGCCCGTGCTGAGAGACAGGACGCTGTCGTCTGTGCATGATGCGCATGCTGCCCACTTTGTTGTACACGCTCATTTGCAAATAAGTCGTACAAAACAAGTAAGCATGTTTGCTCCAGACAAATACAGAAAGCCCATAGAGACGAGTGCATGAAAACATCTTGGGTGATTTGGTTTTCCTGAAATGAAGCTGAGAACAAGAGCCACTTTGTTTCACTCAGTGTTGTCAGGAATCATTGTTTTAATTCACAGCAGACTAGGAACTGGAGGCACATTGCTGCTTTTCACCAGCTATAAACAACAAAACATTTGGTCTTTACTGGTGTACAGTTTTATTTACATATAAAAATATACCGGTACATATATATATATATATATACAGTATACACACACACACACACACACACACACACACGCACACACACACACACACACACACACACACACACCCCTACACAGACTCTCTGTCTGTGTCTAAAATCAAACTCTTTGATTTTAGATGGAGTGATGGTTCCAGCAGTGCAACACATTTTGAGGGTGGGGGGAGAGGGCTTCTGCAAAATGACTTAGTCATGATTTTTTTTTTTAACTCACACAAAAAGAGGAAGACCGTGGAACCCCCTGCACATTGTAGGAACTGCTGTTGGTTTTGGGAAGAGGCCCCATATAGGCGTCGTCCTATCATGCCAGCTTTGATCCACTTGCATTTTCGTGGCAGGGCAAAGAACACAGTTAACAGTTGAGCGGGCCGGAAAAAAAGGGGCCAGCACCAGCCTGGGTTGTTGGTTTTTGCTCGTTGCCTAAATTTGCGCTGCCAAGCGAGTTGCTGTTGCCGATGGACCTGAGTGCCAGGAAGAGGACAGATGGGGACAGATATAACCATGGGTCTAGTCAAACATTATTGCTGGAATTTTTGCTAAAAAAACAAACAAACAAACAAAAAAGTTAATTAATTTAATTTTAACTTTTGTACCAATGTTATGAAACACAATCTCCCTTTCAACAAATGTTGAACTGTAAAAAAAAAAACACAACATAGCACACAACGCAGTGTGGAGTCAGACTAGGAGCTAATAAGCGAGCAGCAAACGGATGAGTGATGAGGGCTCGGCGTGTCACACGGCTAATTTAAAAGCGGAGGTAGTGAAAGGGATTATCCAGGGGTCAGAGTTCAATCCCAAGCTTGCAAAACATGCCCAGTGTGCAGCCCTCCATTGTTTCAAATCACAATTCGCTCAAAGGAACCAGAAATGTGTCATCAACAAGAGCAACATGCTGTGAAAAATCAAGGCAAACAACATTATCTTCAGCGGAGACACTTTCTCCTCTGCTGTTAATCTGTGTCACTGCACTTTACACAGCAGTCCCAGTCCCAGTGTTGATGTTTTATTGAGAGTTCAATTGACACAAAATGTCCCGGACAACCAGACATCTGCTGACACATCAGATATCGCTTCATATATGGACTGTAATACAAAGTGTAGATTAAAGACATGAATCTAAAATTAGCGTTGGGAGTCGGCCACAATAATCACCCCATAAAAACACAGTTTGAACTCTTGACTCATTGGGTTCCCTCTGGATTAATACAAACAAGATGTAACCTCTTGTAAACGTCTATGTGAACGCAGATTCTGTTGGGTTAGATGAACATGTCGGGAAATAAAAGGCTACAAACCTCTGTTTACGTTTTGGAGCTCCCAGTCGTGATCAGACCTCGAAATGTTTCAAAGGTCTAGATACAGGAAGTCACAACACTTTTACAAATGTCTCTCATTGGATAAGAGCAATAAACATCAGTGCGGAAAGAGTTTGGTTTGAGTGGAGTTCGGCGACTTTGAATAATGATTAAGCCTGGGCTCAACCTGTTTGGCCTTTGTGTGGAAACAAAGGCTCTAATGTGAACCAGTGATGGGAAACAGATTCAGTTATGGGTTCTCCGTCCTGTGTGTCCCGAGCACTGCTGCTTCACAGTTTACCACACTTATTTTAATCTTAGTCTGTGGTTTTTAATTTGCCTTTTCCGTAAGCCTGCTTCCTTACTTTGCCCCCCCACACACACACCTTCAGGGGTACTCCAGCGAAGACAAGGAAAGTCATTAACAAGTTCCCCCTTTGTTGCCGAACAAACACAGATGGTATTTGGCTCACGCATGGGGGATTAGCTGAAGACCTGGGCTGGACAGGGAAGCAGGCAGCCACTTTACAATGAGCTCCAGGCCTGTGTGGGTGTCAGGACATTTATTAAACTGCAGGTCTGGAATCAAAGACCTGTTACAGATGGATTTCTCAAAAGTCTATTTGGGGCATCAAAACTCACTGTTTCCGCTGATATAGCTTGGGGGGTGGGGGGGGTGGGTGGGTGTCAGGGGCTGTGCAAAGTAAGCAACCACATTGTGCGGCTTTATCGTGCCACTGGACAAGGCAGCACCACACACATCTCCTCTGGCCCCCCCTAGTGCCGTGGGTGGCGTGCAGGACAGCAGGGAGGGGGCAGGTCGGAGAACAAACCCCTGTTTGTTCTCAGGGCGAAGCGTCGACTGTGGCGCTGACAGGAGGAGTGACCTTCTGCTTTGTTTGAACAAGAGGTCAAAGGTAGCGCTGGGCCCTGGTGCAGTGTGTGCCTTGTAGTCTTTGGTGGCACATTGGAAACGTCAGAATAGTCTGAATTGATTAAAAAAGGAAAAAACAAACATTTACACCAAAACGTTTTGTTCAGTCTTTGGCAGCCACACATGTGGACTGAGATATAGCACATGTATGGATCACAGCTCAGCTCCTGTGAAGCCGAACACAGACAGTGTCAATGTGAGAAGACTCCTCCTCAGTGAAAGAAGGTGAAGCACCTTCAGAGGAAACACACCTGTTCACCCCGAAGCCCATGACCTTGTGTGTAGTAAGTGTGTGTGAGAGAGTGTAAATGTTCACGTTTCACCGAGCATGGGTGTGTGTGTGTGTGCGTGTGTGTGTGCGTGTGTGTGTGCTGATCAGGGGCTCAGGACACAAAAGTAAACACTAACACTGAGTCATAGCAGGCTAATGATTTACCCGAATGGCAGCATTAATCTGTTTCTTCAGACAAACAGCTGCACATGTGCACGTGCACGTACACAAGGCTGGACTGAGCGGTGTGCGTTCTTAAATCATT
The DNA here is from genome assembly GCA_016785345.1 of Trinectes maculatus. Classification (NCBI taxonomy): domain Eukaryota; kingdom Metazoa; phylum Chordata; class Actinopteri; order Pleuronectiformes; family Achiridae; genus Trinectes; species Trinectes maculatus. The sequence continues at coordinate 240,865 of JAFBJQ010000344.1, read as the reverse complement.
GCCATAAGTCGAGCCTCAACAAGCTGTGAGGGGGATGTTTTAATACGTTTGCGCGAGGGAAAACGATGAAGGTTAGGATGTGAATGTGAAACAGTTGCGTTGTTGTTGTGTCTAGAGGATCTGCCTCTCAGCACACACAAGGTCAGAGGGTCCAACGTGCTTGAGTTTCTATTTGGCGGGGGGGGGGCTTTGTATTTGCACACTCACGTAACAAAAAAGCTTTACTTTGCAGCGATAAGGATGAAAACACATTGCTCATGTTCGCTTCCAGGCAGCCTGTTGTCCTGCGATGGAACACGCAGATTATTATTATCTCGGTAAAGATTGACAACGGGAAGCGGGAGGATGTTCGTATTCCTGTGTCATCTGCTTTGGAAATCAGCAGGACTGGGAAAGATTTATTGAGAATGACGGTATGCCGTGTTTATGTGTCCTCCATCACATTTTGCACATAAGGTCCCCGCATTTCAACACAAACCGTGAACACGTCAGCGGGAATCAGAAGCAGGAAGAAACGGGAAAAGCTGCAGCCACGGTTCGGCCACGCTGGCCGTCGGGGCGCAGAGGACACGCAGTTTCATCGCAGGGACGTTTGATCAAGTTTTAAGAGCATGTTTGCTTGGAGCTTTGTTAAAGTCTGATCCCGCTCACACGGAGCTATCATTATGTTGGTCTGTGTGAGATGGGAGGGCTGACATAGTATGGCAGTGTCCTTCTGGGTATGTTGTTGTTTTTCTCCACAGCCAACACTAACTGCCTCAGGAATGCACTATCTCTCCCTCTCTTTCTCTCTCTCTCTCTCTCTGTGTGTGTGTGTGTGTGTGTGTGTGTTTCTGTCAGTATGAAAACATGTGGAATCTTGATTTCAGAGATGAAGCTATACATTATTTATTACTTATCCATATATTATTGTTTTAGAGATAAGTTTATCATCAAATAGTCACCAAATCATTTATAGTCACTAAAAAGGTAAAGCATATGCAATAGCAAAAATAGCACTTTATCATTCATGAAATATTAACATCTCTGAAGGGGAAGAATTACTGACAACAAGTTATACTCATTTTCACCTACTGCCCACGTAAATATTAGTGGTATTGTTATTGCTAAGGGGCTTGACACTGTGAATGTGATAACTGATCTCTGAAGAGTGCAAAGACAACGGTCAACCTAATGCTAATCTTCAAAGACTTTGTAGTGTAACAGTGAACTGAATTTACGTCGTAATCCCATTTTGGAGAAGTCGTATTCCCTGTAGCTGTTGGAACGAGGACATGAACTTTAACGGCGTCATTACCCTGACGTTGCACCTCGGTCTCCTGAGATGAACAGTCGATGGATGTACAGTGCTCGTCTGAATGAAGCATTAAGCCGCGGTCGCACCTACAGCAGAGTGGAGACTTATAGGGATTAAAAAGGGAGCGTGTTAATTTGTGCCCTCTGTTCTCTGTACTGGGCCTAAGGGGATGTCAGTGGATTTACAATGACTCTTATTGTAGTTTTCTGTAAATAGAAGAGAGGAGTCAAAGAAAAAAAAGAAACACCCAGAGGGTCTGGGTGAGGTGATGCTTGGCACCTCTATCTCCAGCATCCTAATCAGCTGCTCAAGGGTTCCTGTCACTACTGTAGTAATTGCATGGAGCAGGATGATGTTTGATGTAGACTCATATATGACATAAACAGAAAATGTCTTAATACCTGTTAGACACCATGACAGGCACCATGACAGGCATACTGATGGAAGAGGCACCAGCAGCGTCAGGGTGCACTGATATTACCAAGTACATGAAACCTGAAGACAGCCAAGACGATCACAATAAACATGTTAGTACACGCAAGTGATGTAGTAACGCAGAGATTTCTGGCTTCTCTGTGGTCGTCAGGGTGTAAATAAAGATAACGTTGGAGAACGGTAGCGGCGCGATTACGCCTCTGCAGAGCCACTCTAATACAGTGGCATGTGAACGCTGCCAATCAAACATAAAGTGGCATGAAGGAGTCAGCACGGAGAGATTGGATGAAAACACAGCAGAGTGGATGTCGACTTCAGCGAGAAGCTGCACTTGATGTGGCACAAAGCAGGTTTTTGTCACTAGGTGTGACCCGGTGTCACTATTTAAATCTCATTGTTGTCATAAATTGTCAGAAGTCAAGATGACAATCTTCTTCTTATATCAAATTATTACTTGATAATTACAATTGTTAAGAGTCATAACATGAACGTCTCCGTGACTCATCAGAAGCACAGTGTGTATTACGCTGGAGCATAACCAATATAGCTGATTACACAGCCCCCAGCCGTTTCTGAAAACTGATCCATCTTCACGCTGAGGGAAAAGCGAGCAGACAGTCACCACAAAGAGCTGTCACGCTGCCAAGAGGCTTTTTTATTCCCGTACTTATTCCCCCCCCCCCTCCCCTTTGCCTTTGATGAGAAGACAAGCCAGCGATATTTGAGGGGCTTAGCGGAGACAGACAGCGTGGGTTTCATGTTTTCTCCCGGCTTTTGTCTGAACTGTGGGCGTGACAGGTCACAGGTGTGAATGCGCAGTCACAGATGCCAGGTCCCCTAACACTCCTGACTGCACAGTCAGGCCCGACTCCAGTCAGGCATCCCGGCAGACGCCACGGGATCACCTGCCCAAAACAATGGCCCCTCAATTTGCAGCCGAGAGAGTGCACCAGGTTCATTCGTTTAGAAAAGACAAGTGTCCTCCTAACATCATGTGAAATATTTCTCTCTCTCTCTCTCTCTGTCTGGTCAGGAGTGTTGAAGGACTACCTACGAGAGCTGCCATACCCACTGATCACCAAGCAGCTGTATGAAGCCGTGTTGGAGTCCATGGCCACCAGGCCTCTGCGGATGGGAGCAGCGGGCTGCGAGAACGACCATGTCGACTCGGAGCACACCGTCAGCCTGCTGGAGAACCTGCCGGATGTGGAGAGGGTGAGGAGGACAAACTGTCAAATCCCCCCCGCCCCCATTGATCTCACAGCCATCACTGTAGTGGAATAATGTCACAGAGGTGGTTGTGAAAGGGATAATTGTGGCACAGATAATGATGGCTATGATGCTAAGATTACTACTGTTACATTTCTATTACGTAGGCTTTTACACTGTGTAATATTAGTGGTGGTGCGTTGTCTACATGACTTCACTAACGTGTGTCATCACTTCCTACACCCTCAGATAACCTATATAACATATACATTATAACAACAAGACAAATGAAAGGGCCACTTGATTTTGTATTTTGGAGGCGGACACTGATAGACGTAATAAATCTGATCCGAAAGAAGATGAAGACAGATTCATGACAATCACATGTCTGTTTCAACCAATCAGATGACACTGCGGAAGCTGCTCGACCACCTGAAGCTGGTCGCGTCCTACCAGGACGTCAACAAGATGACGTGTCAGAACCTGGCGGTGTGTTTTGGTCCAGTGCTGCTCAGCCAGCGTCAGGACGCCTCCTGCCACACCAACCGGGTCTTCATCGACTCGGAGGAGCTGGCCAGCGCCCTGCACTTCAAGAAGCACATTGAGGTCCTGCACTACCTGCTGCAGCTGTGGCCAGGTGAGTTATCAATGCACACATTTTAAATGCAGTTCTCTTCTACCAGGTGTCATGGCTTGACAGAACATCTATTTGCAGACTCAGGTTATATATCTGCACAGTCTTTATGCTGATGGTTGCATACAGATCAGCGCCCGCTCTGTGGTTTAGCTCTACAAAGACCTGGTAACGTGTTGGACTGCTTTGATCGTTGAGGTTATCCACCCCTGGCACAAGCACAGCTGATAGCCACTGGCCAACATCTGCTGGCTCCCCAGGGAGGAAACTCTCCGCAGAGCACTTCATCGCGGCAGACTTAGCCAATCAGAGCCGAGCCACTAAGGCTTAATGCAAACCAAACTTTCGAGGCGTGGCCCCGTGTCTTAAGATAAATCACCAACCAAGGACGTTTACCCAGCACCAGCTTCTCTCGGCACAGGTCGTCTGTCGGCCTGCACCGCCGCTCTGCAGCAGCTGCAGCTGTCTGCACACCAACTCATCCCAGATATTTTTAACTTCTGGCTTCTCTGTTCTCTATAATCGCTGTGTGAGTTGCAGATTTAGTTTAGTAGCCAGATTACCATTTCCTAATTCAAACAAAAATGTCCGTGCACTGAAATCCTACTGTTTGCCTCAGGGCTTCTCCGTGCATCCCAAGATACAGGTTATTCCAAAATCTTTTCTAGGTCTTTCGTAAACTTACTTTGAACAGACTTTACGTTACCGGAAAATTCAAATCCCCAGAGCTCTTCCCTGAAACCTGCAGCTTTACCCAGATCAGCTGATTGATTTCTAAAGCAGAACTGATACTATGTCTGGTCTTGTCCCAGAATTAAACTGCACATTCTGCCAGATCTGTGACAAACAATCCCCCTCCACCCTCCGCCATAGCAACTGGTGGAAAACAATGAACATGAGTCGTATAGTATTTTTTTTTTTTAGCAAATAATCCAATCTGCATCTGATGTCACCCAGCCAGTGCCTATCATGACCTGCAGTAACCTTAAATAAGCCTTCAGTGCAGGTCCAGCCTTTGTTTACACCCTCTGTGACATCTTCATTTTGTCCGCTTCCACAGCTCGGAGCGTAGGACGCCTGGACTATAATTAAAGACATTCCAGGCTTAACCTTAGTCCTCAGCCCCTGCAGCCTCACCCTAACATATCATAACCATTATGGGACATCTCGAGCCACCTCTTCACGCCCAACACCCTAACACTCACACACACACAACCCTCCCAGGCACTGCTGCTCTGGCCTCAAGTGTGCATAGCTTTGAGCAAGTGCCTCTGGCATAAAACTAACATGACCTTCAGGAAGTGTGAGAGAGCATGAGCATATGTGTGTTGAGTTGTTTGGGGGCGGGGGATGGTGAGTTGAGTGTGAATTATTTAGGATGCCAACTGTATGTGTGAGGAGATGTGAGACAGACAGAGAAGGAGACTGTTTGTGTGTTTGTGCATAAGGTTCTTGATACTGTGTTTGTGTGCAGGGGTAAATAAGTAAGTAAGTAAATCATTGTTGAGCAATTCTGAGTTATAACTTTCATGATATTAATATAGCGGATGGAAAAAAGCTAAATCTTACAAAGAATCAGTGATCGAATATGCAAATTGTAAGAAATGTATCTATAATTCAGGCTGTTCACTTAATTAGTAATAATATCACAACTCGTCTGGGATATTATGCATGTTCCTTTGCGTGTTGTTGTACATTGATTCAAAGTTTTAAATGTTTTCAAAGCAAAACAAAAAAGCACATATGCAGAAATGCAAATAAACAAAGGACAAGATTAGCACTTGCAGTACATTTTCCTTATTGCACCAGTATTCGTACCTGCTGTGTGCGTTATTTTCTCCGCAGACAGACAGTTAATTATTTAATCATGTCGTCAGTGAGTCATGTCGTAAAGTAAATAACACGGTGTCTCTTTAAGGAGGATAATTTCTGTTTGTTTCACGTGATAACTGCTTGAGTCGTTAGCCTCAGGGGAGATGCAGAGCCTGCAGGAACTGCACATTTAAACACTGCATAAGCAACCACAACTTCTGATGAAGGAGCCGAAGCAGTCATGGATCATAATTCACTATTATTTCTGTTGTGAAACATGTGATTCTAGACAAGCTGATCATGTTTCTTATGCCCCGAGTTAAAGTTAAATTCAGTTTGATGTCATTTTATACCACGAGTACGTGACTGCAAGCCCTAACTTTAAACACTTTTTTTGTTTTTTGTTCCTTTCCAATCCAGTAAGCAAGAGCTAGCAGTGTCAACAAGTGTAGGTACACACAGCTAAAGACAGACAGGTAACTGTGCTGGTTGACGTGCTCTCTGTTCTGTTGTGTAGCACATGAGTCAGATGATGCGTTCACACGGCTCCAACAGCATTTCAGTTCAGTTCATTTGTAATAACTTGGTTTGGTCAACAGTTCATAAACAGCACAGGCAGAAGTCACAGAATGTGTTGGTGTGACCTGAGCATGTGTTTGACTTTGAGCACAGCATGGCGTGTTTATATTTGGATTCTTTTGGCAAAATGTGTCTCACATGTCAGAGGAAATCCAGATGTTGGATGTGAGAACCTAAAGGTTTCTTGTTTAATGGATGATGACAGATTTTCTTCTTTAATTTTGCACTTTAAAAGCACTGAAAAGCTAGAGTGGTGTGACAGTCCATAAACGATACAGAGTCCTCATCACTTCTCACCCTTCAAGTTCTTCTTTCCCAAAATGTTGAACTATTCCTTTAAGGATATAGTTTCAATTGCCGGTATAATGTGCATCTGATTAACTGTGTCTGTCTTTTGTCTCTTTCTGTTCCCTCAGTGGTAGACCCCCATGGCCAGTCGTCCCTGCAGCCCCCTGCAGCCTCCCTGGCACCGACTTCATCAGACCAGCTGTCAGCTCCACCCATACGGCGGAGAAAAGAGCGCCCCCAGGTCCTGAACCTCACCGAGGCAGAGATGGTGGGTGTTCTGCGGCCCAAACCGGGACGCCTGGACAGCCCCAGCAACCGGTACGCTGGTGACTGGAGTGGCTGCGGCGAAAGCTACTTCCCCTGTGAGATTCTGATTCCTCCAAGCAAAGAGGAGGCCGACTACGATGATGTTCCCTCTGAGGATGCAGAGGCAGCTGAGGAGGCACAGGAGCAGCCGGAGGAGGCCGAGGAAGATAAAGCGCAGATGGTCGTACATCCCGCGTGTGATCCAACTGAGCAGGAGCAACCTCCAAACGACGAAGCGGTGGAAGAGGAAGAAGAGGAGGAGAAGCCAGGAGAGAGTGATAGTTCAGGCAATGGGCAGCGGTTTGATGATGAGGAGGACGAGGAGAGGGTGTCCAACCACATCCTGCCACCCCGGCTGCCCAAAGAGCACACCTACCAGGCCTATATGAAGATCCAGGACATCAGCCCTGTGCTGAGCAACAGAGTGAACCTGAGGGACCTGCAGGAGAGCATCGACACCCTGATAGGAAACCTGGAGAGAGAGCTCAACAAGAACAAACTCAATGTCGGATACTGACTCCTATCACAGCCCCACCCAAACATACGCACACACACACACACACGTATCCACCCACACTCTCACAAAGCCTGATGAGGTTGGACGAAGACCTTCTATACCAGTCAAGGTGCTTCAGGATAAAGCCACAGCGTTTCCGCGGAGGTCCTGTGAGGTCACCATGGCGAGCAGTGCTGCTGTAAAAACCTAAAGGATGAGATGAGATGAAATGTAACAGGGCACTTCTGGTGTTTGTACTTTACCCATAGACATTCCTAACATTTTTGTCCTTTTATTTTGTTGCGCGTCTGACTTGGTGTTGTTATCGGTTTGTTTCAGTCCAGTTCTGTGTTCATGTTGTTATTGTTGCTTCTCTTCTTATTAGAAGAACCCATTGACCCCTCAGGGGTTTAAAAGGTGCCTTAATTGTGTGAAGGTGGTACGTCGAGATGAAAATCCACCCTGGAATGAAAACATAGCCCTCTGACACAGGATAACCTCCTTGATAACACTTATAGTATATTATGTTAGCAGGTACAAAGGTTTTTTTATCACTGATACTAATGCCAGTGCCTACAAAGTGAGATTACTAACAACCCCCCCCTGAATTCTCTGAATTATGTTGTGGTTTCCAACAGAATATGTAATTAAGTAATTTAATTAATTAAAGAATGTCCATAAAAACAAATATCTTCTTTGGTCAAGGCACCAGCTTAAATTTGGGAGATATTTCTGTTCTGATATTTTTATTGAACCCAACTGTTTCAAGTTCGTAGTTTTCTACCTAGGAATTAAATTATGCTTTTCCTTCAAAAATCTACAATTGACAGATTAAAAACGCGCTGGAGTTCAGGGTGGATTTCATGTTTCTTAAGGCAGCAGAGAGCTTTTCTATTGAGGTATGAAACACTAAATGTTGTACAACAATAATGCACTTATGAGGTAGGTGGTAGTGTCATTACTGTGTTTATAGATCATGCAGTAAGATGAAAAATGTTCTGGCAGTGGACGGACATGTGGGAGAAAGAGCTGCCACTGAAACCTCTTAAAGATGATATATGGAAAAATATGGATTGAAATGTATTTAAACTGTGCGAGATTTTTTTTTCTTTAAGATGCTCATTTACAGTCACACACTTGCCTGTCACAAGCTGGATCATCTCCGTTCAACTTTTCAACAATTTGTTTGATCAGGCAACAAAGTGAGAGAACATGTGTTTCATGTGGCGTCACCGTCAGTCCAGGCTCGTTTTTGGGAATTTTGTTATTCCCCTTTCGTACAGAGAGTCTGACGAGAAGATCAATATCTCTCTCATCTGCACACTAGTAAACAGGAGGCTCTAGACTGTGAGCTTAGCTTAGCATAAAGACTCACAGGAAACATGGTGTTCATGGTTTCAATACCAGGTCCATTTGTAATAACACAATGTTCTCAAGAAGATTCAATACAATTTAGAAATTTAGTTCATTAGAAACTAACATTTTGGCTAAAATAAATTATTTTTTCAAATTTTATTTCACGTTGCTCATAAAATGTGATTTTCTGCAACATGTGAACTGTGAACCCTGTATCATTTTCACTCTGGCTGTTATTTACCGCTGCCTTCAGTAACTTGTCTCATAGTCTAGTAGCATAATGCTAGCTGCAAAAGGCTGCAGTTTGCACGTGATATTTATGCTAAGCTAAGCACGTCTTTGCTCCAGCTAAATGTAGTATTGTGGTTATCGTCTTCCCATTTGACTCGTGGCACCAAACTGGAAAAGTGTGATTTCCCAAAAAAAAAAAAAAAAAACCACATCAAATGTTCATTAAAAACTCTTCTGCCTCTCACAGCTTTTGTAAACAGTGAAATAGAAACAGTCCTAATGTGAAGCACAATTATCAGAGCAGCAGTGCACACTGCTCCAATTAGTACAAAACAGCTCGCTGCCTAAATCGACAAACGATGTTCTCAGCGATCCAGGGATTCAGAATGATCAGTATTTAACCTATATGTATATGTATATAATTCTATAAATGTATTCGGAGTATATTATTTTTACAACTTCGGTTGCAATGGCATATTTAAATACTTCCGATGACCTCGTAGTGTTGACTTGTAGCAATAGTCGCTTTTCCTCCCTTCAGGCTACCTGTACACATCTTGATGTGCTGGACTAATGGTACAGCGTTAACTGTAAAATATGATAAAATCGTGCTCTTGCTGAAAAAGTGACATTGTTATTTTTGTTATATTGTGTATACATGTATATTTGACTGTTGTTTTGTGTCTCCGGTGGACTAAGGTACTGAACGTTGCATGGTCAAAAGCTTTACTGACATACACGATGCTCTTTCTCATCTGCCTTTGTATTTGATATTTATGTGTAAAAAGACTATTTTGTAATGTATGCTTGTTTGGTTGTTACCCTGTTTCTCCAACAGACACACAGTTTGCATTGTTCAGGCTTGTCTCCAGAGGACAGAAAGACAGACGATGTAACATTCCCATTCCCATTGTTTCATAGACTTTGTCCAACCTATGGTTTAAAACTGAAAAACCTTCTGTTACTGTCACATCAGCAAATACTTAATAATTACAGGCTTACGCTTCATGTAATCTCAAATATTCATTTGCAGTATCAAAAATGGAAATAATATCACATTGCACTAGAAACTTTTGCTTTTATTTAATTCTACCTACTGTCAAGACCAGCAGTTCCCATTTTGTTTTTCTGTATACCACCTTCTATATAGTATACCACATCTCGACTTGCTGAAAACGAGCAATGCATTCTATTTATGGATGCAACAAGAAGTTGCATTTTGGGTAGCCTCTATTTATTTTTTTAATTAAAACTTACGTCTACATTTGAAAGTTGCATACATTTGAAAAATTATGTATTAGTGGTTCATTTATTCGTTTTAGTACGTTAACTGTTTTTACACCGTAGCTCCGCCATTGCCATTTTCATCTTGCGCACCACACTTTGGGAATTGCTGGTCTAGACAAGCGCACTCCTCAGATGCAAACGAGAAAAAAAGTTACCAGACAGTAAGTGTATCTGTGTTAAAGATGGATGTTTGATGTGGAAATACATTTTTTCATGATTATTTGCCTTAGAGAGATACTCAAAAAGAAAACTCTGAAGCTTTTAATGGTTTTTAAGATTGATGGATTCTTACTGATGCATTTTACAGAAATCAAAACACTGATAATAGGTTTGCATTTAATAATAAATCTATTTTAGGTAACAAAGTCAACACTTTCAAATCATCCTGCAGGGATGTTGTGTTGGGACAGAGCCACAACCTGTCAACCTGTCAAATGTAACTAACTGCTGTGTGCAACATCCAGTTCTCCTTCCTCTTCTTCTAGCTTACATTCTATTTTATTGGCAGTTGGCAAACAGCTGTTTGGTGCATTACTGCCAAGTCACATCATCTTCCATTATGTGACATTCTGCCCCATTTGTCACCGATTTATAGGGTAGACCTACCCCTTATGGCGTAGATCTATTCTACCCCGCGTCCCCACGAGGGGAAATCCACTTTCATTACCCGTACACTCATCTTCTGTCTATCATTCTGCCTGACACAGATAAAGCAGTATCAAACACCTGCGTTATCTCTAATGTTACATCAATCAGTCGAGTCCTCTTTCTGTCTTTTGGAGATAAAATGCCACATGGAAAGCAAAGCTTAATAAAACTGAAAAAAATATGATTTGTGTTGATCCTGAGAAATGTATGGTTATAATAAAATATATTATTTTACATTTGCATGTTGCTTGTGTGTCTTTCTGCATGTGAGGGAGCGGCCATTATTGGTGTTATGTAGTGGTTTGTAAGTAGGACCCCAAAGCAGAGGCTGAGTCAGGCAGGTCGACGCCAAACAATGTTTTAACGTTCAGAAAAGCAGAACACAAGCAGCAAGGCACAGGGCTATTTTCAAAAGACAAAAACTGAAAACACAAAAATCACAACAAGAACAAGATCTAGCCAACACACATCAGAAACAGAATCATCTGGCAAGCAGGTAGAGAAAAGACCAGGCTTATATAGAGATGAGCTGATTAGAAACAGGTGAGCCTCGTCTGCTGCCAATTGAGAAGCCAGCCACGCCCCCTGCCACACACCTGCTCTGGACGAAGCATAACAATTGGCTCTTTAATAACCTGTCAATCTGAGTGTTCCTGAACGTTGCTCATTTACTGTTGTTGAATTGACTCCATCCTGCATAAACACACACTACTAAACAATCCTGAAGACTGTTCATGTCTCATTGAACCCCAGTGGGGAAAGATTTACCTTCACGTCAGTGAACCGGACTGTATGTTTTGTTTATGTAAATTCATCTCTTTGCTGTGGGAGCGCTGTTGGAACCCAACTTCAGCTTCGCAGGGATAAATAAGTCGGGGAATTGCCCTTGCTGGCTTGTGGGAATCTCCCAGAACAACTTTCAGCTTCGGGGACATTCCCAGGATGCAGCTGCATTAAACCATCCAGTAAATCCATAGCTGGAGGGCTGCATTTTACTGCGGCCAGCGTTACTTATATGCGGTACATGCTATTAACCTGTACTTTGGACACTATGTTCCATAGATAGGCTCCAAGGCAGTGAGCTGAAACAGTTAAATGCCATTTTAAGTGTTTTCCAAAATAAGCTCTAAATCTAAAGAGGACAGTAAAAGTTGTGGCTGAGGTGATACACATCTCTGGCTGTGATCACGAGAAGCTGAAGCAGCCGCAGGCTTCTCAACGCTAAATGGTTTTCAGCCCTGTTTGATGTCACTGCTGAAGGTTCATATCATGTCAGGTATGAAGAGGCTGCGCAGTACAGAATGTACACATACCTGCATCCACCCTGCACCCCGGTATTATACCCCCACAAAAGTCAAGAGAGAAAAATGTCTACCTGCACTTAACGTCCTTAAACGTCCCGATGGGAATTTCTATACACATAGCTGAATGTTTCACAGTGTATAATTTTGAACATTCCTGTCAGTCTGAAGTTATTTTGGGTCTTTCACAGAGACGAAATGGAAAACCACTCAACCGTTTTTTCTAAATGCTCAAATTCCATCTTTAAACATCTGGGAAAAGGGTTTATTTGATTTTTTTTTTAATTCAGGAGCTGAAGCAAAATGAAAAAAAAAGTACTTTGTTCACGTTTGACTTGCAAAGCAGTCAAATTCAGTCCCAGTAGAAGCAAGAGTAGAATCCCATATGAAGCCGGAGGTAGACGGAGCAACGCGGAGCCTGTTTGGATTGTCAGGGTCGTCACTTGATATCAGACCGTCTGGCTGAGGGAACTGAACTGAACTTTTGTTCATTTCTAATTTGGGAGAGAGTGAAGAGATATGGGCCTCTCTAGGTAAACATCCTTGACAGCCACCTGCATGTGAAACCAGACCTTTTTCTCCCCTTCTTCTTCTCCCCCTCTGTTCCGGTAATCTCGACTGGCCTCTCAGCCGGTATCATGACCAGCCAACCACACAAACACAACGTCTTTGTCTCGCACTTTTTTTTTTTACCCCTTTTTGTTACAGTGAAATTTTAATCATGGCAATAAAGCCTGAAGGTTTAGGGAGTGATCCTCTGCTCAGCTTAAATGCCGAGTGATCAAAGATTAAAAAAAAATAAATCAATTTACTTTGAAATGAAGTTGAATTGTATTGCGAGGTATTTACCCTCTGCAGTAGTAGTTCTCATCCCTGGGAATCAAGCCTGTACTGTAATTAAGGCCTGAGGACTAAAGGCACGAGGACCAGTGGGTTTTTCTGCTGCAGAAACGCTAGTAAACAATATGTAAGACATATAGACACATTCTATATATATATAAACCAAGGACACGAACAAAAAGGAGTCGATGGCCGAACTCACTGCAGACAGGCACAGGAGCAAACTGAGAACAAAGGAGATCCAAGGTAAGTAACAACTAAGGCACAATGGAACGGACCGCAAAGAATGAATTGCTCAGTCATCAGGCTAGTCATTATACAGAGAGGTATCACGTAGGTGATTGGACTCAGGTGTGTCTCGTCTGCTGTCGCGGGAAAGTTAGCCACGCCTCCTGTAACAATTAAAGGTAAAGACCAAAGAAAAACAAAACCAAACACAGAAAAAAAACTCTACAAACTAGAAAAAAACAACAGATAATGGAAAAAAAAACAGAACATGTCAATTTCATTCATAAAAAACCCACATCTGGACCTCTGAACCGGAGTTCAGCCAGAGACTGTTTTCCACCACAGCATAACTGTGGCCATGCATCTCTCTGCCAAAGAGATGATAGTTTGTGTGTTGTGTTCAATTTATTTTATTTCGTTTGTGCTCCTCTCAAGAGGCCTAAGGTCAGCCGGAATGAGCTGACTTTTCCGATGTTTCATGTAACACTTGAGTGATGATGTTGGTCTGTTGTTTGCTTATATGGGCTGGTCACTTTCCAAGTGACCGGCCAGTAGCCGAGTTTATGCCTAAATAAATGATGACTTAACATTATTAACATAATGATAAATAATGACTTAACTGTAATAATAACACAATAATTATAAGAAGAATTTCAGGTCAAAAGCAATGATACTTTTTAGGAGTTCATCTCATGATAAGGACAAGCAGACTCACCACATGATAAACATGTGAGATTGAGTGGGGTCTCCTCACTCAGCCATAACTGTATGCCTCTGTCAGTGGGTATGGGGGGGCTCTGTCAGTGGGTGGGGGGGGGGGGGGGGTACTCTGAGAATCTCAGGTTGAGGAACGCTCTTCAGCACATACTGTACTGGACATGCAGTGTCCTTCACTGTGAGGGCTATTAAACACATTTTTACCAATGTCCCAGCCCTTCTGATGTGTGTGTGTGTGTGTGTTTTTTTGTGGTGGGGTGGGGGCGGGGGTGGGGGGGTTTGCTTTTGTTCCCCTATGGTCCAGCCCCTGTACTTGGCAGCTCATCTGAGAGCCTCGGGGCAGATCTCTTGACGCACCACTGACAGATCAGCAGTGATGTTGAGGGAGCAGAGCGGGGGAAAGTGGAGGGGGGTGGATGGGGGCAGAGCGGGGGAAAGTGGAGGGGGGTGCAGGGGGGGTGGATGGGGGGGGGGGTTGGAGAAGATGAGGAGAGCGAGAGGTGAAAGTGAAGAATAGAGGGAGGGGGAACACAGAGGAACGGCGCTTCAGATCCTCGGGGGCCGGGCCTCACACAACGTGGGCTCTCTCCTCCGTCCTCCCCGCTTCATCCCTCCTCCACCTCCATTGCTCTGTCACTCAGGACTAGACTATTTCATTTTAATAAGGCTAATCCCTCCTAGAGGTAAGCTGCTCATCACCTCGCCCCCACCCCCCCCTCCAGAAGAGAGCAATCTCCTTTCAGCAGGAGGACAGGATGAGGGTAAGGGTTTGCGCCGCTTGATAGGAGGGAGAAAAATGTGAAAGGTGACACTGAAGGGGCCTTGACAGCTGCTGCGCTCGGCCTCCGCGGGAAGATCTGGGCCCAGACGGTTTGATAAACTCGCAGGTGGCACACCTTTAGTCCTGGTTCCCCCTCCCAGCAGCTTTTAACATCAGGCTGATCCGCCGCGCGGCGATAACTTTGTTCTCCTGAGAGGAAGTGGAGTGATACTGCAGGTATTTCAGTGCATGTTATCGGCCGGCTCCTGTCAGCGGAGCACTCTCCAGCTGTCAGCAGGAAAACTAGCTTTGCCTGCTGCTTGATGAGGAGCCTTCATATTAAAGCTGCCTACCAGTTACTATAACCTCATGTAAAGGAAGAAGGACAATGCAGCTGTGTCTGTGCGGACAAACAGGAAGTCAGGTCCCCACAGTGAGAGAGTTAGAATAAATATCTGGAAACAGGGTTAAGTTTTATTCTGTGCAAATAAATAATAAACTCACCCAGAAACTCCACTAACATTGAGTCTTACCAAACTTTAACCTTATAAGTGAATCTCCTGAACCCAAATCCACTTGATTTTATTGTATCAGTGTTTTTACTTTGTACAGCTTTTGATTTACAGGCTCATCAGAGAAGGCCCTCAGGCTTTTCCATATGTTTTCCTCTGATAGACTGATGGTTAAGATGACAGATCCCACTCTGATGAAGACGCCACCCTGGTCTGGATTTATGCCAAAATATGGTTCGGAACAAAGTTCAGTGATGATGGAGTAAGATTTCATCACCTCAACCTGAATTCCTTTGGTAAAAACACTGTGAATGTTCCCTGACTGATGAGATTTTTGAAGTGGCTCATACAGGTAGAACATCAGTTGTTCATGTTGGCAGGTGCAACAGGTTTGAGTGACAGGAAGTTATTCTGAAGAAGTATTTTGAAAAGAAACTTTGAAAAGAAACAATATAATGTGTAAATGTATCATTAACATAAAATCACAAAATATAAGCACTGTTCAATTTTCTCGTCTGAACTGTGAACAACACACAATAAGCATACAGTTCATTTGACACCAAAAAATATGATAATATGAGGTTGACATTCCGACTGTTTTCTTTATCACTTGATGGAGCAAATCATACTCTACAGTAAACAATACAAGGAACAATATCTATAAGAGACTACCGTTATGCTAAAGAGATACACAAACACACGCACACACACACATGTATGCACACAGATGGTGCAGGCATCTGTAGACCTTGGGAGGTTCTGGTAAAATGACAAGAATTTAAACTGTTGAGAGCTTTGAAATTAGAAAATGAAAAGGAGTCAAGAGGGAACATTCCACAGCAGTGCCCTGGTCACTTGATCTATTATGAGGTCAAGGGTCAACTAATGAAACCGACCAACAGCTTGTCGGAGCTTTGAGGGAGACTCCGTTTTGCTGTGTTTACTGTGATGATATGTAGCCTGCTGATTTAACGGGGGATAATTTTAGTAACTGCGTAAATAAGGATGCTGCTTTAAATTCTGTCCTGCTGGAATTATGTTTCAAACTCGATGCCAGTGTGTCGTTCTGACAAGGAGGAAGACACAAGACACAAGTCCGAACAATCATCTCCCACAGGAAATAACTCTCCAGTGCTTGTTTTGTCTTTGGCGACAGTCAGCTGCTCTCTCCTGCACGTCCTGTGACGTCGCTTGTTTGTGTGAGTTGTTCAGCTCCGTCTGCAGCTGGATCCAAATCAGTTGACTGTGTGTGAAATGTGCAGGGTGCCCCCACGTAGGCAGATTTAGGCAGCCGTCTCTCGCTCCACCCCACCCCACCTCACACCCTCCCCAGCAGGATCAGCTAAGAGGCCAGCCACAACAATGCCAAGGCAATGGCTTAATTCGCCAGGCCAGATTTACAGCCCCTCCTGCCCAGCACCTGCTCACATTGTTTCCCAGGATTTGCTTTGAAAAGTCTGAAGTGCAGATGATGTAAAATGGGCTGCAGGCAATTTATCCACCAAAGATAGACATCAACCAAAGTCAAAGTTTTCTGGATTGTTTTTGTTTCTTTGCTTGGAGAAATCTCTTGGACTTGGAAGAAGAAATCGATCATGGATACAGTTGTGTCAGTGGAGATCACCGTGTTGTGCACTTCTCCACTGTCCAAAACATGATGAAGGTGTGAGGTTTTAATGCAAACGTCTCTGCACGTCAAGTGCAACTCCAAATGCCACAGGAGTTCACATACCGCACTAGCATATTTTCATCCATCATTACAATAGTAACCAGTGGGGGTGAAGACACTCCTTGTGTGTGTGTGTGTGTGTGTGTGTACTGGTTGCAGAGGGCACATTCCTGAGCTGGCTTGGAAGAAAGTGAGAGGCTCTGCAGTGGAACAGCGGACCGCAAAACAGAATTCCCAGTAACGACTGGAAAGCAGAGGCCCCTTTTGTCACCCGAGGCCTTCTTGGTGCCTCAGGGGCCACATGGACGCCTGTGTGCCCCCTCACATCATGCCCCCCCCCCCCCCCAAACTTCATGACAGGACCGTCCACGTTAATGAGCCACGGCCAGAATGAAGTCGACCCCAGCTCACTTCTGTTGAGGGGGAGTCAGCTCTGTTTTCCACCTCGAGCCATCATCTTTTTCATCCTCCTTTCTCTCTCTCTCTCTCTCTCTCCATCCCCCTCTCACTCATCTGTTCTCTCTACCCTTCTCTTCTTTCTTTCCTTTTGAGCCATGCTGGACACAGTGTGAAAACCTGGCAATAGACAGCTGCCTCTGTATTATGCAGCGACCCCCCTGCCCCCCCCTGTTCCTCCAGCTTCTTTTCTGGCAGGATACCGGCTGTCAGTGTTGACTATAGGTTTGCTGGACTGCTCTTGACCTGAGGTGGGCCCAGCACTGTGAGGCGTCCTGATTTTATCCCCATGAAGAAGCGAAACTAATGGAGTCCAGAGAGCTGCAGAGATGCTCACTGCAACAAGGGAAACAGCATTCTCATGAATGTAGTGGATAGTGTGGCACACATTAAGTTAGTAAAACAGAGTTTTATGGAAGTAAACAAGGACACCATACGTTTCGACACAGACACACACACATACACACGCGCGCTACTAACAGCCCAGTGCTCAGTGCACCACTGCTCCTGCTCCTGCTCCTGCTGACACAGACTGTTTCAAATCCTCCTCGACAAAGTCCAAGGCCAAAAAACACAGGTGATTAGACAACGGTGAGCCAGTGGATAACACAAGGGCAACTGGCAGGTGTTGTTATTGTGTTACCGAATTGAGGAGAAAAGCTCTGCACATGAGACTGACATGGCATCAGCTCCACAATAAATCATGCAGAAAGAATAATAAAGAATTGCTGTTTTATACTCCCAGCAGAAACCCAGCATAACAATCATTTATTCTGGCCACTTTGCATTTTTTTCTACAAAAACAACAACAACTACAGCAAAACACCAATAGCAACAACAACAAGAGAGGACTATCACGATAATAAAGACCCAAAAATCGACCTCCTGCCAAGGTCACATCTTTGAGGAACTCCAAACTCTATCTCCACTGAGGAGAAGTAGTGCTCATGGATGGCATTATCAGTAACTCCATCTCAGATGGGTGGATAAAAAATCCGTTGGTGACCCTGAGGACTCTACTCAAGGACTGAAAGTTACTTAAAAAGGTATGAAATGAAAAAGAAAAGTGTTTGTTTTGTTTAAAATCCTCTCAGGTTTATATTAGGTTCCCTGCCTGTCTGCAGTAGTCGGCCACAGACCTGTGCTCTTCAGGATGCTTTGCTCCAGTGTCATGTAATCACTGTACTCCTTCATGTTCATGTCTTCATTCTCCTGCAGGGACTTCACTGGCTTGTTGGGCTCCTGGGGACAAACAAGAGAATAATTAACCACAAACCGTATGTAGCAAAGGATGTCCAGGAAGTAACCTGCCTTTCACCCAATGTCGGCAAATGAATAAGCAGTATACTTACTAATATAACAATTTACCTTGATGTTATCAGCCGTAAAGAAATCCAAGCCAAACATGTCAACCATCACCATCAAACCTGTCTGCTCTCACTTACTCAATCTTCAATAAATACTATAGTAATACAAGAGTAATAGATATATTAATAGCCATTTAAAGACTCTATTTACAGGGTTTCAAATATGTGAGAAAAAATAAACAAACCGAAAAGCCATGTCCCATCACAAGTATATAGGTATATGCATTTCTACACCTGGAGTTTATGACAGTGGGGAGTGACACACAGAGTGAACCTCTGTGAAGCTAAGGGGAGGAAGTTATTCACGTGATAATTATCTGTAGTCTCATCAAAAGAGATGATAAACATGTTTTTCACACTGTCACTTCACACACTGGTGTTGTATAATTGTGTCTAGAAATAAATCCCATTTTCACCATTTTCCTCTTGAGTTCTTCCGACTCCTTTTTCTCATTTGCCCACAGTTCCTCCTTCCTCAGATAATCCTTCAACCTGTCCTCCTCCAGTTCAAGGTATTTCTTCACTTTCAAACTCTGCACACAGACGCAGGAGAAGGGAATGATTTAACAGCTCCAATATAACATGCTAATAGCTCCTACATCGCAGATTCTTTTAACCCTAACCAATAATGGTACTACAGTAGCACCTCAGCACTGTAAACACTGTAAAGATCAGCATGTAGTCCTTTGACTTTTTTAAGCATCTTTTATCAAGAAATATATTAAACATGGTCATCAAATGCTCTGAAATTATTATTGTATTATCTGCGTGAAATATATGTACTCGTTATGGCAACAGCTTATGTTTTTTTCCTCCATGTAATTTTGTCGTTTTGAAATGTGGACCGGTCAATGCACCAAAGAGGCCTGACTCACCTCATTCCTGGAGGGAATGGAAAGTGTCTTTGGGATTTCAAAAACACGAACCATCCCGAGATGATCCGTCACAGCCAGGAAGTGCTGCTTGGCTGTAAGGACAAAAATAAATAAATAAATTAAATTAAATACAACGAACGACCAAAATATCTACAGCAGTTTGCAGTCAGACCACAAAGACCAAATTTTCTTAAAATGATTTATTTTGTTTCTTGTAAGAAAAAATATATATAATTCAGTAATTCCTTCTTAAAAGGGGAGCCACACACACATACGCTTACTATTGTGTTGTGCAGCAGAAATACCAAGAACTCACGGGATGTGGTCCAGGGAGTAATGCAGGTTATCTTGGCGTGGGTGGCGTGGGCAGTGACCTGGACAGGCTCGTTGGACTTTTCCAGCAGGTTCCACACCTCAATACTACCATCATCTTTCCCAATGAAGAAAACAGCCGGCCGGGACAGGGACCAGCATCCCGCAGTGCACACCTGCTCAGAACTTGGTGACACGATGATCGGGCCGCCCTGGATGTTATAGTTTACAGGAAGTCAAACAGAGTCAATGGATTAAATCTGCAATGAATCCATGTTGTAAGTTAAATAACACATATTCCACTGTGTCGTTTATGTTCTGATGGACTGATGAATAACCCCTTCCTTTACTTTTAATTCAAACACATGGGTTTTTAAGTGGTGGCAGTGTTTTGCACTGTCAGTTGAATCAGCGGGTGACGTTACCATGACTCCCTCCTTCCAGATGGCGATGTTCCAGCCTCCTGTAGTTAAAATAATGTCTTTGAAGAAGGGTGAGCGCTGGACGGTATTTACCAGCCAGTGATGGATGCTGAAACAGTGGAGGGGCCTGGCACCTTTCCGAGAGGAAAGACAGAGAGAGAGGAGGAGAGGGTGCACTGTTTTCAAAAGGCAATGAACATAGCAATTAATCCTCCGTCGTCTGTGTCCTCGTGTAATTACTGGCTAATTTACAATGGTGATTACATTCAGCATGTTTTCCAAACCAAAGAGTTCACTTACACTGAAAGTGTTTATTGAAAAAGCTTAAACACAGTCATTTGGACATAACTGTCTCTATGATTACATTTTCTTTCAATGCCTTGTTGTGTCTCCAGATTCTCAGAATTACTGTTTTGGATAACATGTGTTTCTTTTGTTCCCTTGAACACTCACTGTGCAGCCGTCCAGAGTCGTCCTTCTCCAGTTTCCAGTCAGTGCAAACAATCTCCCCATCCTGGCATTATAAAACACATTTAATGGAGAATGTTTCATGAAGAGCATACCTGCACAGTGTATAATACACTGTACCATGATCATGAAATAAAATGTTCAATATAGTTGATTTTGATGTCAGGAATGTTTACCTCTGTTCCAATATAGAGCTTGGTATTGACATCTTCCATAGCTGTAAGTGTTTTGGCTGAGGGGATCCTGAGCTGGCTATAGTCTTGGATGATCTCTGTGCTGTCACCATGTTCACCAGCTTCTTCTGTCAAAGGAAACAGCAAGGTTGAGTGTGTGTGGGGCTGAAATTAAGGTAAGGGCTTTTTCACTGACAGAGGAAAGGAGAGAGATTATCTAACAGGAAAGTTCTTCAAGAAGACAAACCTCTGATAACACAAAGCCTCTGATAACACAATTTTAAAGACAGTGGAAACAAAAACTATCCATCTACACAATCACACACTCAATTACACACTCCAGATTTTATTGGGTCATGTCCACCTGTCCGAGAGATTTCATGGAAGTCTTGTTTGCAGATGGACAGACAAACAGCACTGAAAACATAACCTCACTGGTAGAAGTAATTACGGTCATATAATATTTGAAATAATACACAATACAACAGTAGTTACAACAGTTAATATACTCAGGTCTGACTTTCATGCAGATAGTTTTGCATTAGTGCAACATCGGGTCTGTAGTCTGACCAGGAACAAGGTGACATAGGGACAAAAAGGGGACGGAGGAGGGTTACTGCTGTGGTGGGTGGGCTGGGAGGAGGGTATATGAGGTTAATGAGAAAGAGAGGGAGAAAAGGTGGAGGTGGGAGTCGGATTTGCGTGAGAAGGGGGGTTGGTAAAGGAGAAGGGTGGGAGGGGTGACAGAGGCAGAGCTGGTAGAGATGGAAGAGGCTTTTTTTCACCACAAAAGCCCAACTGTCTGTCAGGGGGGACAGTACAGAACTGTCTGTTCACACAGTGTCTTATCAGAGGACCACTCCCCTCAGTCGTCTCAGCCTCACTCTGTTAGATTAGCTGTGGAAGGTCCGATCAGATTACCCAGTCGTCACAACTTCTAAATTTGCTTTTCTCTTGTTAAGATGTGTTCAGCGATATGAGACAGCCGATACAGCACATTTACCACACTGTACTGCAGCCCTAACCCTGAATGTTGCTCTGTACCTATGAGGGATGGAGCAGCAGTAGACTGAGATTGGTAAATCACATGCTGCTGGTGCAGGGCCCGGGTGGAGTTTCTCTACAGTGGCTACTATTGTGAGTGCAAATGACTCCAGCAGCAGAAATGGCAAAACGCCCAGAGGAAAATGCTGAATACAGATCTTAAAAGCACGCAGCATATTATCAATCAATTAAAGTCAACTATCTTAAGTAGCAGCATAGTATGAATTGGACAGGGATTCGTTACAACCTAAATAACAGTGTGCCAGAAGGCCGCTGAAAAAAAGCCATGGCAGATTTATTGCCTCAGTTAGTGAGCATATTAATTCTGTAACCACCAGCCACCGAAGCTGCAGTGTTTATGGAGACAGACCTTCAGCCAGACAAAGACAGGTCTCTTCTTGACCAGCCAGGACACACACGATCATCTTCTGGCCTCCAGAGAGCCAGAGCAGCATATTGCAAAGAGCTGACAGTCAGTAAGGCTAATGCCCTGCAACTGTGACAGCCTTGTTTTGGAAGTATCACTTAATAAAGTGCTATGAAACTGGAGCAGAGGAGAGGGAGGCAGACAGAGAAAGGGAATATCTGAGGGCCATGAGGGCCATGTCAACCCTGCTCCGCAGATCACTGTGCTCAACCATCCAAAAAAGAATGAAAGAATCTGAGACCCCCCCCCAAAAAACACACTTTTCACTATCAGACAGGAGATGTGGCTGTAGTCCATACACAGACAGAATCCAATCATGACACGGCTTGTCTTAATCTCAGCTACTTGGTTTGTATGTATATATTTTGTTACTGCTCTACCTGTCGTTTCCTGCTTCCTATGAAAGTGGTCTAAGATGTCAGTTTGTTGCTTTCTAAAAGTGACTGCGTGCGTGTGAGTTGATTATATCTCACATGAAGTGCTTTGCATTTTACAGTGAAACAAAATAAGTATTATAAATGAGAAATGTTCATGTCTTCGTCTTTGTCTTTTACCGCTTATCCAAGTCCGGGTCACGGGGGCAGCAGTCTCAGTAGGGACACCCAGACATTCCTCACCCCAGCCACTTTCACTAGTTATTCTGGGGGGACCTCTAGGCACTCCCAAGCCAGCTGGGAGATATATTCTCGCCAGCGTGTCCTAGGCCTACCCTGGGGCCTCCCAGTGGGACATGCCCAGAACATCTCCCGAAGGAGACGTCCAGGAGGCATCCTGACCAGGTGCCCGAACCACCTCAACTGGCTCCTCTAGATGCGGAGGAGCAGTGGCTCTACTCCGAGCCCCTCCCGGATGCCAGAGCTTGTCATCCCTTTCCCCAAGACTGAGCCTAGACACCCTGCAAAGGAAGCTCAATTCCACCGCTTGTATTCACAATTTTTTTCGGTCAATACCCAAAGCTCATGACCATAGGTGAGGGTCCGGGCGAAGACTGACTTGTAAATTGACCACAATAGACCAGTTAAGCACCTGCATCACTGCAATGCACCCTTTTCTGGTCGAGAACCATGGTGCTGATCCTCATTCCAGCTGCTTCACACTCGGTTGCAAACCGCTCCAGCGAAAGCCGCAGGTCATTGCCTGATGAAGCTAAAAAAGCACGTCATCTGCAAAAAAGCAGAGACGAGATCCTCAAGTCACCAAACACGACCCCCTCCGACACTGTGCTGCGCCTAGAAATTCTGTCCATATAAGTTATGAACAGAGCCGGTGACAAAGGGCAGCCCTGTCAGAGTCCAACTCCCACCGGGAACGTGTCCGACCTGCTGTTGGATATGTGGACCAAGCTCTGACTCCGACAGTACAGGGACCTGATGGCCTGCAACAACAAGCCATCCACCCCATACTCCTGAAGCACCCCCCACAGCTTACCCTGAGGGACATGGTCGTAAGCCTTCTTCAGATCCACAAAACACACGTGGACTGGTTGGGCAAACTCCCATGACCCCTCCAGCAGGGTATAGAGCTGATCCACTGTTCCACGACCGGGACGAAAACCACATTGCCCATTATCTGATGTTCTACAATCAGACACACTCTCTTCTCCAGTACCCTAGGGTATACTTTCCCAGGCTGAGTGTGATACCCTGAAGTTTGAACACAATCTCTGGTCCCCTTTCTTGAAGATGGGGACCACCACCCCAGTCCCTGAGGAATTCCTTCCACTGCCCAATGACGTCTTCAGTTGAGGTCAACAGCACCCCACTCCGACTGTAAACAGTGTGAGTTGGGCGCTGCTACCCCCTCCTGAGTCACCGGAGGGCTTGCCAGAACCTCTTCGGGGCCACCTTAAAATCTTCCTCAAGAAGACCGGAAAGGGTACTCAGCTCGACATTCCAAGCAGACCCTCACATTCCGTTTGGGTTTACCCTGCCATCTGATCCAGCTCACCACTAAGTGGTGACCAGTCAGACAGCTCTGCTCCTCTCTTCACCCGAGTGTCCAAAACATACGACCTCAGATTGGCTGATACGACTACAAAGTCGATCATCGACCACCGGCCTAAGGAATCCAAGTGCCAAGTGCACTTGTGGACATCCTTATGCTTGAACATTGTGTTCATAATGCCAAACTGTGACTAGCACAGAACTCCAATAACTGAACACCACTCAAGTTCAGCTCGGGGAGGCCATTCCTCACACCTTTCCAGGTCTCACTGTCATTGCCCACGTGTGCATTGAAGTTCCCCAGTAGGACAATGAAGACCACGGTAGGGACACCTTCCAGTGTCCTTCCCAGGTTGTCCAAAAAGGGCGGATAATCTGAACTGCTGTTTGGTGCATAAGCACAAACAACAGACAGTATCTGTTCCCCTACCCGAAGGTGAAGGGAAGCTACCCTTTTGTCCCCTGGGGATAATTCTGTTCCAGACACTAAAATGTGCGGTGAGGTGCGGACAACTATATCTAGCTGGAATTTCTCAACCTCCCGCACCAGCTAAGGCTTCTTCCCAACCAGTGATGTTATGTTCAATGTCCTTACAACCAGTTTAGGTAGCTGGGGATCAGACCGCCAAGGCCCCCGCCTTGGCCTGCTGCCCAATCCACATTGCACCGAACCCATATGGCTCTCCCTACGGGTGGTGGTCCTGTGGGAAGATGGTCCCATGTCCCTGCTTTGGGCTGAGCCCAACCGGATCCCACAGGCAAAGGCCTAGCCATCAGGCGCTCGCCTACGGGCCCCGGCAACCCTCCGGGCAGGGTACTATTCCCTTATTCGTTTTCTCATATGGATCTTTTTGGAAATATTCATGTACAGATGCAAATTAATAAAGAGATGTATTAAGCCCCTCACCTGTTTTCCTCTCTGTATTACAGGTGTAGTGTTCAAAGTTGAACTTCAGAGGAGCATATTCACCATTACTATTGATCTTTGGCAGTGAAACCTGACAGGGACAGAGACAAAGTGAACTTTTTAGATCACAAAAACTGACTGACACTGGATTTTATGTTATAGTCAACAAAATGCATCTTCTGAGTCTCATGTTATTATGTAGAAATACATTAAAAACTCCATAAACAGAGTATCCTTATGTACATTTTGTGGCATTTTTCAACCAGTAATGTTTAATTGTGCTATTATTTATTAAAAAAAACTGTGTGGTTATTGAAATAACTTTAATGAAGTGCCAATTTCAGATTCTCAAATATCACTTCCAATCACTTGATAATATACTTCTGTCAAAAAATATTCCAATGTTATATCACATTTATTTTCATATTGCACCTGGCGTTACCCTGAATAGAGGTTTCCATGTGCGGTCCAGGTGTTTGAAAGTGTCAGGGACAGTGTAGGGTGTCATCTGGGTCTTCTGGTCCACATTCTGCTTCCTCTGGGATGCTGACTGGCTCAGTAGTCTTGGCACTCGCACATCCCAGAACATTATCGAGCTTTACGGAAACAGAGACACAGGCCCGGGGATTAACAGGGAAGGGATGTTAATATCAACCCTAAACACAGCATAGGTTTTAATCAGTTGTTCATGTTTATTTTACACTGTCAATTTGATTGTTGGTAAAGACAATCACTACAAAATCTAGAATGCATTCACAATTACAACCCTCTTTTAAAATAAACTCTGGTACACATCTGGTAAAAATGATAACATGAAAACATGTTTCAGTTAATATTTCACAAACAGCCTGGAAATGTTCAACACTCAGCAAACCCTGGAACAAATCAGTCATATCATGGTTAGACCTCAGAAATAACTATACGATCTTTACTGCTGCAACATTAATTCTTGCAATTAAGGCTATATGAACATATATGAATGATACTGATGTTTGTGTGCATGAAAGTAACTCACACACACAAAAGATTTTCTATACAAGGCTATTTATGTAGCTGCCAACCATATTATTTAAACCAGTGTGGTCAAATACTGACAGCATTTCATGGACTGGATATTTAAAGTGATGCTGTTTGTGTGTGAGACCTACCAGTCAGGAGAGCAGGTGACAACCTGAACAGAGATGTTATACTTGTTCACCACTGGTACACCCATCCTGGTCACCTTTATCAGACACAGACATACAATACCAACAAATGTTCATGTAAGGCCTAGAAAAACCAAGAGCTCATAACAGTGGATGTGCTTCCTGTAAAAATATGTGTGTGGGGGGGTTAATGTTCCCTTGGGGCACTTTGATGATTGCCTTTTTTTACTTATCTTGATGTGTTCTAGTGGTTGTCATTTATGAGGGTTAAGCCAAGACGCCAGTGACAAGCACAAATGGGAAACCATGTACAGGGGGTCCTCGTGTTACGACGGAGATCCGTTCCTGAGAATGTGTCGTAACCGAATTTCGACGTTAGTCGGAACATACATTCATTGTGCCATTGTGCATACACTGTGCCACTAGATATATATCTATATCTATATATCGCTATAACACCACCCTACAATAAGAGTTTACTATGGTGAATTGCCTTTTGTCACTGTAGGGGTTGATATCGCGAGTGTAATGAGCATTTCCTTTAGATTTCTGATATCAACCGTGTAGACCCTGTGTTGTGAATAAACCTACGGTATTGCCACGATCCTGAACCCATCTGTGTCCCCCGCCAGCCGGCCATTTCACATAAGTAAACACAAAGCAGAGTAGCCTAGCTGTGCTGTGGAGGTGCTGGAGAGCCGGCAGGCGCGCTGAGAGACAGAGAGAGCGCTCATCAACTAGTTCCCGTGTGAAGTCTGTACATATTTACGGGGCAAGCCACTTAAGCCGAAACAAGGAAGTTCACGGGAGATGTGTCATAACCACGAAAACAACGTATCTCGAGACCGTTGTAACACGAGGACCCCCTGTATTCACTGATTCTATGTATTCACGTATTCGCTAAGCAATTTACTGAGTCTGTTGGTAATATATTATAGTTCATATATAAGGTTGAATATTGTATCCCGTCCCCCCGTTTTTTACCTACTTACGTTCAACTGTGTTTTTAACTTAGTCAAATAAAAACTGTAGATATAAAAATAACTCAGAAGACCTGAGCGTTAATGGTTTCAGTTAGATTGAAATCTACTCTATTGTGTCGGAAACCATTTCACTATATTTACATTAGATGTGATAAAAAAAGACTTGGATTTGCTGAATGTACTATTGCATAGTTACACAAAACACCTTTTACTGCTCCAGATAGGCCAAATGAAACAGTGATTAACCTTGTGGAAATTTACCAGCACCTGCCAGCTCGGTAATAAATTTCTGCTCTGTCTATTTAGTGTCACACATGCAGTTGTTGATTCCCTCAAGCCCTCTGCACTTCACCACTGTGTACCTCAAACGATGGTGGCAGCCAATGCACATCAGTAATTGGTGCTTTGTGGCTGCTGTCTAGGGCAGACACTGCACAGTAGCGCACAACAGGAGTCTTAGTCTCTTTGCTGTCGTCCAGGTCCTGATGGGAGGTCAAACACAAAGAGCACATCATGTATTGTACAGTGAGCTGGGACAATTCAAACTAATTCTAAAAACTTTATGTTTAGTACTGTGATGCCTTTTGGTTGAGAACGTTGATAGGTTCATGATGTGAATAACTTGACATAAAAGTATGATAAATAAGGTAAGTTAATAAGTAGTTAATTAAATAAATAGATAAATAATTCCATGTTTAAAGTGGTCTAAAAAGAGTGAGACCACAAATAATCTTTGTAATGTTGTACCTGCAGCAACACAAGCAGGTGAGTGCTCACACCTTAGTACAATTTTTGATGCGTTTTTATCCGGTGCCGTGTTGAGAACAAGTGCTTTGCCAAAAGAAGTCAGGAAGAAGTCTCATGTTCACACTAAAAGTAAACACTTGTGCCTTGGGAAACTTTCGTCTTTGTAAGTAGATATGTGGTCAGAAATTGCTTATGCGTTGGAATTATTTTGACATAATGTGGTGTCAATGTGATGGACGATGTATTAGCTAGTAGGCCAATCTCTTTTCTTTGTTTTCTGTATATTTCAGTTACAAAAAAGGTCGATTTGAAATGAAAACAAACTCCTTATTGTATAAAGATCTTCGACAAAAAAAGCAAGCCTTGTGTGGAGAACTTTATTTTTGTTCGCTAGCTGTCTAGCTTCATATAGTCACGTGCCGTGAGGACAGCATAAGTAGTTAGATGTAAAACAGTCATGCGCTATAACAAAAGATTATACACAGATAACTCTGTGGATTCTAATTTGGTATCTGTTTAACTATTTTCACATATGCAATGTTCTATTTTTCTTAATTAAATGTATCAAGCAGGTACTTAATGAGTGTACATGTGACACTTTCTCTAGTTCCCTCAAACTGTGCATGACTTTCAGGATCACTTAAGATTTCTTAACTAAGTTAAAAAAAATAAGTAAGTAACTGCATCATGCTGCTTCCATTTAGTATGAAAATCTCATAACACAACGGTGGTAAGAGTTAAACATTATAGCAAAACAAAGTTATAGTCGAGGTCTAACGTCCACATAACTCTAAATTTCACATTGTCTGACCTGCTCATGCTAAAATTGGATGTAGAAATACTGGGTAGTTTGGTTGTCAGGTACAACTGTGGTTGGGTTTATTATCATCAGAACACTAATCTATACAGGAGGGTTTCAATTTTTCTTTTATCTGATAAGTTTGCAGCAGGTGCTGGTGTAGCACAGCTTTCCCAGCACTCAAAGCCTTTTAGCTGATACGACTGCAGTTGTGTACCCTGCAAACACCGGGGAGGGCAGTGATCTGATTTGCTTGTGTATTATCTTCTATGGGGACAAACCATAGTGGCGGACGGAGGGCGTGCGCAACAGCTGGAGTATGTGAGCTTGCGCTGATGCTGTTGACTCAGGGGAATGAAAAGCAAACAAGGACAAAGAGAATAGAGCTGCTGAACAGAGGGCTGAGGAGCAGACAGCGAAAGAGCAGGAAGTGGTGAGGAGAAGGATGGAGACAGCTGGTCCACTGTATAGGCAATAAAAACACACAAAGCAAATGGGGGATGGATGATGGGGGCATATGGGGGCAGTCAGGTGGAAGACGTCAGTGGAGACTGAGACTGGGGACAAATGTTGTTTATTATTTGGTGTTTGGATGTCTCAGGGTATGGTCGGTTTAATGTACTTGCTATGTTTTGGCTTTAAACCTAAACCCTGGTGATTGTCATGTATCATTTACCTTTCTGTACCTTTTTTTATTCTACATAATATTAATGATTTGCACAAGACAGATACGTCATGAACATATTTACAATGTAAAATCCATTTTGACTGAATTCTGCATGATCAGGCTGAAAGAGATGTTTGTCTGCAGATTAACAGGCAGATTTTCTTGGCATTTGTACATGTTTGATGACCTAGTTGTGACAACTAAGGCGGACTTAAAAAAGGAGCATTAGGCCACTGCATTCCCAGCTAATGAAAGGGTGAGGATGAGGAGGGAACCTAGAAGTCAACGTATCATCATCTCACTCTGTCATACACCCCAACTGGTCTTTAGAGAAAATATGGTGCATGCTTTGATTCACCGAGAAGCCACGTTTAAATAAACCAAGCTGGCATCATCATCCTTTGCTACAGAACTATAGTAACTGATACCACATGTGATACATCAACACAGACACATGACACCAAGTGTTATTGTATCAACACTGTTCACAATAAAGATAGGGTGCGGGTACTTACGAATGTGTCACCATCAGCAGAGACCGTTTTACCAGCCGACTGCGTTTCCCTTAAATGTGTGACGTGAGCAGAAATGTCCCATAACACAACCTGAAAACAACAACAGCAACACTGAAACAGAAATCACTTACAAATGATTCAGCCCGGTGTATGACACACATCAAATTTAGATAAAGGCAGAACAAACAGAAACAATCAAGCGGAAAAAGTTAGTCCCTATCAGATCTTTAAGGTTGGTATCAGTAAGTAAACCACATACTTAGTAAGTGACACTGCTCATATCAAGGAAAATACCAGATTGGACAGGAACTTGGATAGCGACTTGTTACTGTATAAGCAGATAATATAATGAGAAAATGCTTGATAAAAAAATAAAAAAACTTGGCTCAGGACATCCCGAGTGATATGACGTAAGCGTTAGAGAAATGATAATGATAAATATTCCTGTCTCTTTTTGTTTTCCCTCATTGACAAGATTGTGGGGGAGAATATAGATTAGACTGTGACAGTACGGTACAAGAACTCCTATAAGGTAAGGAAGTGGAAATCTGCACCTGGCCATTCCTGCAGCCGCCAGCAATAATATTTGGATCTGAGGGGCAGAACTCAAAGGCAAAAATGTCATCTGGGCACTCCAGCAGCAACTGAACAAAAAAAACAAAAAAAAACACAGAAAAACCACATTCAAAGGACAGCGATATAAGATTTCAAAGTACAAATTTCCACATATTGGGTGCTTGCCATAAGAGTATTTATTTATTCTAGCCTCTCCGTACAGAGTTAAGCTTTTAATCCACAAAACCATGTGCACACAGGAGATTCCATTTCATCAGGCATATGAGGGAAAAGGCCCAAGAGGGATAAGATGATACTACAGCAAGCAGTCTTTTTTTAAACTGATGATTAAATCTGCCTAAGGAAAAATTAGCTGTAGAACTGGACTGCAGCACTTTACACTGTACAATAATAATACATTTCAATTGTATACTGTCTCCAGTTCCCTAGAAAGAGTATCGTCTTCTACTTTGATTACTACTGCAGCTGACAGTGAAACTGGAGCATGACACATGCACAAGTGCAGGCGTACGTCATCCACAACTCAAATTACTTTGGAGTGATTTAGCAGCAAAGTTCTATTGATTGGGTGTCTGAGTCAAATCAATAAAACCTCTCCAATTTTCCTGCAGCAAATAATGCTCTCAAATGATAGCACAAAGCAAATCCTTCGACCATTTTCTTATTTTTCGAAGGTTATTAGTGAGAAAGAGTGATATTTTTTATGCTTATTATTTTGATTGTTTTTATGCATTTTTCCTACCTGGGGATGAGAGGGATCAGAAAAACAGAAGAAGACAATGAGTGAAGGTCGGGCATCTAATGTAGTCGACTTATTAGACCGCCTCTCCTTTTCCTCTGTCAAAGCCACAGCTATCACTCCTTCCACATAAAAAATAAAAAACTAATCATACAATGTATCATATATATCATATAGGGGCACCAATGAACAATAATCTTTTTCTAGCAGCAGAGGGATGAAACTGTGATGTGTTTCTAGCATTGTCTATCAGCACTTACTTGTAAAAAGACCAAAACAGGATATGAATGAATAACAATAGTAAATGTATTATTCACTATTTACCATAAATAGTTGGGTGCCAGTTGACGCTGCTGATTTTTCTGTCCTTACAGTACTTCTGGTCTGTGAAGGCCTGATAAAGCATCAGCCCTTCAGAAACCTTCTCAGACCAGTCCGCGGCTCCGGTCTGTGTTCCCAGAGCTTTCCAGTCATCAGAGAAGACATTCATGATCTCTTCCTGCTGGAGAGCCTGCAAAACCCTGCAAAGCAAGAAAATGTCGAAACGTAAAAAGGAATTTCCTCAGTCATCTGTCTCCATACCGACATTTCCAGTATACTGTTTACATTTAGGAGAATTATATTCTTCTATGTTATTGTGTATCGCCACAACAGGGACTGACAGAGACTAGCAAGCGTCATAAAGCTTTCACGTGAAGCCCAGAACGTAGGCAGAACACAAAATAAACTGCAGACAAAGTGAGTAAGTACTTTTCACAAGTGATTTAAAATAGCTTAATAATTCTTCACATTCACATGTGAATATGAATTCCCATTGTGGTAACAGAGGAGGGATTTGGATGGATGGATTATTGCATTGGCGATTAAGAACTGTATGACTTTGCATTGACTTTCAGAGGGAAACTTGCCGAAACGTCACCGAGTTGCAGAAGTTCTTCAGACTCTCGCTTTGGAGGATGCTTTCTTTTTCCCCATCACTTAATTCTCTTGACTTATACTGGGTGCAGCTATTCTTCTGAACCCTCCTATAAGATGAACAGAAAACATTTGTTGGGATGATTTACAATGCAGATGCAAATGAAGGTATTTGGTGAACCCTTTTCAATTAATATGTCTATAGTATAGACAATGAACCAAATACAATTTAAATCTAGCAGATTATTTTTATTTTTATTTACCATACATTATAGACGCTGTAATGTAATATATAATATATTATATGTTTATAATATAATATATTATTATTATATAATAATAATATAATGGTCAAATAATCTGCTATGTTTAAACAGAATGCATGTAGGCATTTATCAAAGAGAAATATTCACATTCACTGTTTAAGTGTTACATTGTAACAAATGAAATTTCAACAGATGGTTGGATGTTGGCTGTAAACTGAAAGTGCTTTTCCCCTTTAACAAATCCATGTGTACTGATTTGCGAGGCATACCACTGTGTCTGACTGCTGCTGCTCTGCAGTCTGGCAACAGCCTGAATCCCGCAGTCTCTCTGCATCTGTTTGATGCTAAATCGGTTATCTTGATAGGGCGGACACTCCAGGTAGCCATCCTTAGCATCTGCAGAGTTGCGATCGGAAAAACAGACCGGTGCCCCAAACTTCCTCCGCACTCTGGAGAACTTGTACCACAGCTGACGACAAAAACAGAATGCAGAGGTGAAAGCATAAGATTTATTATCCATAATAATTATTCATGTGTTGTTGTGTTTTTATCTTGCATACAGCCGTGCCTTTTCTCTGCTCTCTTTGACAGATTCCTCATCTATTTCCAGTTCACTGCCAAGTGATATCCACTCCTTTGGTTCTGGGGTTTTAGTGACCTCATATTCAACCACTTCCAGTGACTCAGGCTTTGTGGGCTGAACAGCACAGACAGAATTAAAGTACAACACAATTAACGTCACAATAGAAAGAAAGAGAGCGATAGGAAAAAGTAATGCTTACAGAATAGTTTAGCAGAATAAAAATAGGGAAAAAAAATTACTCAGACATTTATCCTCATCGTCGAATAGAACGTCAAATGTACTGAGTAAGGTAAAAGCAAAGGAAAAACAGTGAGGACCTTGTTATAATAAGGATTTTTACTGCTTCGTACACTGAGCAGTCTGTCTTTAGCGTCTGGTGTCAGAACCAGGTAGAAGCTCTGGCCATAAGTGAAGTCTCTGTCAAAAACCAGCAAGATCTCATCATCTGGGTAGTCCTGTGAACAGCAGAGAGACAACAGATCCACAACTGATAAGACACAGTAATTCCCATCAATCAGCTGTTTTCATTATTTGGATACACTTAAATTGGCGCATCTGAATCGACTCGACAACCACAACTGGCTTTAATCCTCATAGTAAATGATGAAGGACGCGTGGACAGACAACCGCAGACGCACATGATTAAAGCTGGAGTCAGGTCCTGGCCGTGGCCTGTATGAGAGATCTGACATTACTGAAGACTTAAAACAGATTCGGCCCATGGGGGAGCTCTCTGGTCGCATTAGAGTAACGTGGTGAAATGTAAAAGGTATTTATGCTTTAAGTAAGAGTAGTGGTTATCATGTATTGAATCGACATCAGACAGTGAGAGGAAAGTGGGTTAAACTGGTTCCTCGGTTCCCACAGCCCTTAACTGAGGGTCTGTGTATCATCACAGTGTCTTAGGGGTATTGACTGAGTGATCTGCATAACAAAGGCTCAGCCTCACCAGCACTATCTGCTTCACTGGGCTGAAATCGGACACCGCGGCTCTTCTCTTAATGTCCTGTATGATGTCGTCTTTTTTCAGCAGCTTGTAAGGAATCTCCCCTGTGACGTCCTCATCTGCACGGCAGCCAAAGAGCTCCTGGGTTGCCGATGTCAGGACCAAGGGGAAGATGTCCTCAGGGTGATCTTGGCGAGATAGTTAACAATCAATACAAAAGACAGAGTACAGTTATTGGATTAGTAAAGTGCTCATTTAATACCTTAAATCAGTCACGTTTAAAGATGCTGCAGGCTCCAGCACTATGACCACTGGGTGGAATTCTATCCCTTCCTATAATAATCTATGTATTTAGTTTTCATGTCTATGTATTCTGCCTTTTCTGTGTACAAAACTATTTTCTGAGTGTCACATATCAACGAGATGAGATGCGGGTGATACAAAATAGAATAAAATATATACATATATATATATTTCTGATTAGATGCAATTTATTTTGATATATGGGCTATCTTTAAATTACTGTGCAATGAAATTTAGCATTTCCCCAACAACTTCCGTTGCGTGCTAGTCTATACAAATTAAGTGCGATCAGGAGGTTAAAAGCATAAGAAGGGTTACATATATCACTGGCATAACAGAGTGAAGTGACTACACAAAAGAAAGTGGAAATGGTTGTGGTTATCTAAATTACACATGCTTAAAACAGAGGCACATTCAAGGGCGACAATGTAGAGATGCCATAACAATGAAGTAATTTTTCAGATTCCTCTCCCTGGTTTTCTGATCAAATGCACAGCAAAGCCTCTGGTCCTTCACCTGCGTGTCCCTGCAGGGTGGACCACGCCACAGTATCACAGGATGAAATGCAATCCTAGTGAATGGACTACACAGAAGGTTTGTCTGCAGGGGCAATGCTGTTTCTGGCAAATCAGATGCAGATCAATAATGCAGACATTCACAACATAAACTGTTCAATTACAGACATCTAAATCAGCACTGTTATTACACAAACCACAGCAAAGTATTTCTTAATAAACAATCTATGCAGACTCCTTCATATCTGAGTCCAGGCTCAGTCCGGGCCACTCTACAGTAAACAAGGCTTTGCATAATGATAGTTTTCGTCCTGCTTGTGGCCTCACTCTTCAAAGTCTTTCCATAAGGTTGCTGAGGGGACGCTGGGAACGCTCAAGTACAGCTTAACTAACCACTTCCCAGCTGGGTGTGTCAACCTTTTCCACTCACACCACTTAGGCTTCACACCAAATCATTGTAGTGGAAACTCACACCCCTCATTTCACAGGGTTATGTGTCAATATGGCATTTGTATTCATGGGAAGTATTCGCTTAGAAGATAAACAGACTGTGATGTGCTGTGTTCCATAACCCCTGTGCATGGACACACACTACTATTTTGTGTTGAGCTGCAGGGACACTTTACTCTTATAGAATTCACACAAGCCGAGCATCTCATGACTGCATTCTGTAAGATATTTATATCACTGTCCCTTGAAACTTTACTTGTGTTTGTTTTCATCTCTGATTGATTCTTATACAATAATTGTTGAGAAACCTTTGAGGAGCAAATAAAATCGTTTATATTTGTGTCCCAACAATAACACCAAAGTCTAAGACTTAAGTCTTAAGTTTTGATATACACGACATAAAACATTAAATCTTGAGGTTAAAGGTTGATTTCATGTTCAGTTTTTGGTCAGGGTTTGGTTAAGTTTAAGGTAAATCTCCACCAAAAGCACAGAAGCCAAAAAAAAAAAAAAACACAAACCCAAAAAACATTCATTTAGACAATGTAAATAACCATGACTTAAAGAGTTGGGATATGAATGTGGGTGGAGTGCTAAATTATCGATTGTACAAAATAGGGTTAATCTGAATCTGAGGAATGTTACAGTCATGACTTTTGACCTTTACCAGAGCCAATGAGGTAATCTATAGTAAAGGGATACACTGATGTTTTCAAGGTTGGTATGCTGTATGCAACTTGACAATGGAGACTGAGTCGTACGCCCAAAGGCTATGCAACAATACAGTCGTGATCATATCAGAGTGCATTTACTTTTCTGAGGCCTAAAATACTTTTTTAAAAAATATTAATGGAGACAATCACATAATAAAAATACCATTAAAAGAAATTACTACACGTAGTACATAAAATTTGAAGCTTCTAATATTAATGGTAAATGTATCACACTGTTTTAAATCTACTAGGAATCCCAAGCCCTTCTGTTATCTTTAAAATCACCAGTTGTAGTAAATTACGTAAAATTTTAAAGATTTTGTGAGTCTCAGTGTAAACAGCATAATTTAACACTGATGATTAGTGAAGCAAAAAATAGGTTGTGTTGTCTTACCAGGCTTGTCCACATGGGGAGCAGGTGACTGAATCATCTTGTCTTCTCAAGCAGAAAGTAACAGTCAGTTCACCTTTCTGTTAGTTGTGTTTTCTGTATGAGATATTCCACAAAGAAACTGCCATGTGTTTATGGTACATGTTCATGAACAGTAGTATTAGTATTCACTCACCTGTCCATTTACTGCCTGCACTGCTTGTTGCACTTTTGGATCTCTGCACTGGCATCCTTCCCCTGCTCACAGGTTCACCAGCCACATTCACCTGGCAACAAACTAAAGAGCAACACTAAACATCACATCAACGATCACAAACCATACATATTTGTGTTTTATTGATGCAGGCTATACACGGCGATTCTCAATGGTCCTCGCGGTGCTGTCATTATGAATGCATATAGCGACATCTTGAGGATGATACAAGACCTGCAATTTTTGAATCACCTTTTCAACAGGAAGTGGAATCTGAATTAACTTTATAATTCAGCCCCTGAGGCTGATGTACATTTAGACCTGTGAACATATGGATATCACTAAGGGCATAATAGTAAATAAGGAGGAAGCACTCCTTATTTACCATGAAGATACTTCACTTCCACAAAAGCAGGACAAACATGTTGAAAAGTATCACAACATTGTTGCACGGTAGGTACATTAAACATTACATCAGTAGGAATGTCCATTACATCATTTAACTAATAAACAAAGTTCATATAGTTGTGCGTTGTTGTTGTTAATTAAACTAGTTCATATTTATAAACACTTCTGGGTGAGCAAATGTACAGTATTTAAAATTTCTGTTTACCTGAATGTTGCAGAAGAAATGTTTATTCTAGCAATAAAACCTACAGCTGTTATGTAAGTACATTTCAGTCGATCAGCACGGGACACTTTACTTCCTGTTAGTCCAGCAGAAGACGGCGGGTAACTAATAATAAAGACACTTGGCTAAAGAGCTCTGGGACATTTTAGCAGTTTCAGAATAATCGATGACTCAGCTATTTGCAGACAACAATCGATTACGTCTCGCTCGAGGAGTAAAGTTTATAAACGAATAAATAAAGTTTTACCACAACTTCAGCTTCCGCTTCGCTCCACGTTTGTTTGGTTGCTATGGGCTACAGTGGCGCGAGGGGGTGGACGAAGGAGCGTTTGACTGACAGTCCTAAGAGCCAATTAGATTCTAGATGTAAAAGCACACGACAACTCCGCGGATTGTCACCTGGGCCCTTCACAGATTGAGGAGTTTTCTGTTTGTGTGGGTTCAGGCTCAGGTGACTGTCACCGTCAGACCCGAGACTCTGAGTTTGAATCAAGACGGAAATACCTGGAGTGGGAGCTCGCGCCGCGGTGGTCAGGTAGATCCAATTAGAAGTTGATTGATTAACCTGCTGCGGGACATTTGGTAAGAAGGACGTTTTTTTGTCATGTTGTGTTTCTTGTCTTTCTCTTAGAGTCTCAGTTTGTAATCAGTGTTCAGTGGACACCAATGATTAATATTTTATAGTTTGGTGCAATGGAGGAAGTAGGTCGGACTTCAGCGCGTGAGTTGCTGTGTGTCAGTCAACACTGCTCAGGTACACGTGACTTCATTTACTTCCTTTTCCTCATTCTTCTGCTTTGACGTCTGATACTTGTCTGCTATTGTGGAAAATATAATTAAAGTTTTTTTTTTATTATTATTGTTATTTGAGGTAACCCGGATTCCTACTTACAGTTTTCAATATGCAGTTACTGTTAACTTGTTGTGTGTTTTTAACGTATTGTTTAGACAGTAAGAGTGTTGGATTTCATAATAAGTCTTCTATCATGTTAAGTTTAACATAACAACAAACACATCTAAAAGTCACCATATTCCAAAAGTCATATTTGTTGACACATTCAAGTGTCAACAGAAAATGATCGCAGTAAACTGTAAGAAACATGTTTGTTGTAGGAAATATGTAATTGCTTGTTTTACATTGTACACAAGATATTATAATAATAAAAATTGTTATGTTGGGATGCCGGTTTCATCTACAGCTTTCATGTGAGTCATGCTCATTTCAATCATTTCAGATATGGAGGAGTCCAGTGACATTTACGATGTGTATGGAGTCGATAATCAGCCTTCCTGGACGGACCACCAGCAACAGTGTGTGGGAGCTCTGGATGATGTGGAGACTCTCAGAAGGAAAATCAAATATTTCTTTATGAACCCCTGTGAGAAGTATCATGCTCGCGGACGAAAACCGTGGAAACTCCTCCTGCAGATTGTTAAAATTGCCATCATTACCATCCAGGTAGTCGTCTCGGATGTCATCTGAACAAGTGTTGCTTCTGTTGTTTCACCTGCCTGATAACAGACGTCTCACTCCATGACAGCTGGTGTCTTTTGGGCTCAGTAACCAGATGGTTGTCACGTTCAAAGAGGAAAATCTGATGACATTCAGGCACCTTTTCTTGAAGGATTACGTTGATGGAGGCATAGATACATATGCTGTCTACAGACAGGAGGATGTATATGCTCACATCGATTACATCATCGAACAGGTAAACTAATGCTTACATTTTGCTTTTATATCCTGCTTTATAGCAAAATCATAATGCCATGATTTTAATTTGCTGTGTTGGTGTCAATTTTATTTTGATATGACACTGTTTGTCTTTTTCTTCACTTTAGCTTCTGTAAATCATTGTTGGATATTTCTAGTATATATGACATTTCCTGTGTAGCCCAAAGTGCTGCAGGCTGCCAGGACAAGATTTAACTTGTCATGGGATTGGACTTTGCTCATGCTACTGAATTGTCGTTTAGTTGTGTTTGGTGTCATGAAACAGTCCAGTAAAACAACCTCAGTCTGTAGCAGCTGCCTTTCTTATTTTACCAGTACCACTTGTACCATGACTATATCATAACTTGGATCTTAATTTGTCGTCTTTAGTATGGACGTCTGCACAACATTACGGTAGGCAATCACGCATATGAGAAAAATGGTGCTGTCTACACTCCACTGTCACTGTGTCAGGACTACTACAGGAACGGTACCATCCACCCTGGAAATGAGACCTTTGAAATTGATGCCCAGGTGCATACTGGTACGCATCAATTTGTAACCAGGCTTACTGTGTTCGTTTGGGGGAAAAAAACAGACAAATCTTTTATGTTGACGTTCTCTTTCTCCGGCTTGTACCAAACAGAATGCCTGCAGGTTTATCCGACAAATAACCTGTCACTATGGGAAGCGCTTCCAGATTTTGAATTGCATTTCAAAAGGTTTGTACTTAACAAACATGCAAATATATTTCCTGATTTGAGTTTTAATGGGAACCTCTGGCTGTTCATATTTCCTGTCTCCTCCAGGATGCTCTCTGTCAAAGTCACATTCGTTCTCAAGGCCATAAATTTACAGACAGTGAGACATCGAGAGCTGCCTGACTGCTACGACTTCACTGTGATCGTATGTCACTTACCCTGTCTTAAGAAGCAACGATATGGCACATTTGATCATTTTTACTCCTGCTTTGACAATGGCGGTGATCCATCATGACACTGCACCTGTTCAAACAGCACAGGCATAAGATTAAAAAAATGAGAGAATTGGGATAAATTAAAGGTGAATATGGGTCATGCATGTTATTTATTTAAGCTGTCTTACGGACATGAATCAGGACGGTCTGAAAGCAACAATGTGTGCACACGTCACTTACTATTGACATAGTTTAATATTAGCCGAAGGGCCTAGAAAGTGAATGTTTACATATTAGCTTTGGCAACATGGATGTAGCTTTTAAGAAAACTGTACAGCCAACCTCAAAATGTGGCTCTCTGTTTGATAGATCACCTTCAACAACAAAGCTCACAGCGGCAGGATCAAGGTTGACCTGGAAAATGATGTAGACATCAATGAATGCAGAGACTGGAAAGTAACCGGGGCAGGTAAGTATACTACCGACCTGAGTTAAGAGCATACAAAGCAACCATTTGTATGGTTGAGATACAATGTAGCTGTTCTAAAGGCTCCAGACATTTAATCCAGGACATTTAATCTGTGGAAGAGATGGTTCTTTGTATTCTGATGGGGTAATTTTAATGTCTGTTCCCTCAGCTGCTAGAAACATTTACCTGACTGTGCTGTTTGACTGCCTCATCATCATCACGTGCATCATCTCCTTCACTCTCTGCATGCGCTCAGTGAAAAATGGAATTCAGCTGCAGTTTGTGAGTATACTGAGCATTTATCCCACCAAAGAGTGTATTGAAAAGACCTAAATAAACTCTCCTGAATCACTTTCATGACTAGACTTTAACATTGTTATATTAATTCCTGGGCATATTTCTCTTATGTGCTAACATGTTGCAGCCAATGTATGTATGACATTACATTCATAGTATGACATAGCTTTCATAGTTTTAAGGACGCCAGCCCCCTTCTCCTGCTCATAACCGTCACTACCTTTAGATTAACCCCAAGTTCAACCATAACCTTTTAAGTATTACCCTTTAACCAAATCCTAACATTTAGGAAGCCATTTGAGACCTGGCAAAATGTCCTCACAATTCTTATGAACCAAACTTTGTCCTCTCAACTACAGCAAAATGCCAGGATGCATAGACCGACATGCACACAATAACAACACAATTTCATTTGCTTTCCAGTACAACCTGTACTTTGTTGATTTTAACAGGAGTACTCACTCTACTGCAGAGACCACTGTGGTAAAAAGGTCCCACTTTCAGACAAGTTGGAGTTTGTGAACGGTTGGTACATCCTGATTATAGTCAGCGACACACTGACCATCATCGGCTCCGTTCTAAAGATAGCGATCCAGATTAAGGTAAAAGGGAGTCAATCGCTTCATTAGATTGGTAACAGCTGTCTAGAAGCTACACAAGCTACTGTTTTCATTCATTTTCTTTCATTCTTTCAAAATTGTCTTCTAGGTCGTCACAAGCTATGACATTTGCAGCATATTCTTGGGCACAGGCACCATGTTCGTCTGGATTGGAGTCATCCGCTACCTGGGCTACTTTAGAAAGTATAATGTAAGAGCAGGTTTTCTCTTTTTACATATGTAACAGACGCAACACTGTGCAACACTAAAATCAAGATTCCAAAGCAAATAATACAGTGGATAATGCAAATAATGCAGCTTACTTGTTTTTCATATTGTCTGAAATGGATATTTCTGTGTTTAAACACATCCCAAAGGAGAGCCACTCGTGTGACATGAATTAGTATATAAAACAAACAAGATAAAAGACCATTTAATATTTTCTGCACTTATGAACCTGTGTACCATGGCATCATGTAACTTTATTTAAAATTCCTTTTTGGAAGCTAAGTTTAAGGCTAATTTATGATGATTGCACGTAATTACTGGAAACTCAAAACCATTTGAGTTTGTTCTCAGAGAAAGAGAATATTACTCTATGCTGTTTCCAAATAACTGCCTTCGGTTATTTTCAGATTCTCATCCTGACACTCAGGGCAGCTTTCCCAAATGTCACCCGGTTCATCTGCTGTGCTGGAATCATCTACCTGAGTTACTGCTTTTGCGGTTGGATCGTCCTTGGCCCGTATCATGAAAAGGCAAGCAGTAAAAAAAGGCCTTAACCGAAGCTAGACCTGAAAACATTTTAAAACCTCCTTTTGTGTCATCTCAGCAAACAGTCCTGAGAATATTTAATTTAAATAGCAATCACAAGATGCCATGGTACACAGGTTCGTAAGTTCACATGTGTATCCTCTTTGACCTTTCCGTTTTAGTTCCGGACCTTAAACACAGTGTCAGAGTGTCTGTTCTCTCTGATCAACGGAGATGACATGTTTCCCACCTTCAAGAACATGGAGCAGAAGAGTACTCTGGTGTGGATTTTCAGCAGGGTTTACCTCTATACCTTTGTCTCGCTCTTCATCTACATGATCCTCAGCCTTTTCATCACACTCATTACGGACACCTATGACACCATCAAGGTAAATGTTCCTCCTGGCATTGTTAAAAATTGTTTCCAAATTAACAATAACTTAAATTATGCCTATTTTGTTAAAAAAATAAAACAGTTCATTTCTGACTTGTTTAGCAACAGCAGCAGAGGGGAACACCAACATCGGAGCTGCAAATGTTCTTGTCAGTGTGTAAAGATTTGCCGAATTCTGGGGTGTACAGACTCAACAAGAGCAACAGCTGCTTCTTGAGCTGCTGCATCAACATGTAAGGAAAGACGTTCATTCCATGCAACACCTGCTCCATGAGAGTGATCGTAACAGTACTTGAACAGAATCTAAGTTGAACCACTTTCTCCTTTTAGGTGCAGCAAGCAACAAGAGGTGCTGACTTCAGAGGCTTAGGTGGATCTTTAATGTAAGGAATATGTAAAGAATATATGTAAAGAATATACTGTATAAATTATTACCTTAAAAATAAGTGTGCACTTTGCTGTTGGTATTCGGGGTAAATATAATCTTCTTTACCACATATTTATATTGATGTGTAAATAAAATATTGAAATTGAAACCTGAAATGTTTTTTGTAAAGCATGTCACTTAGATAGGACCAAAGTTTTGTAAACTAAAAATAATGAATCAAGGCTAAATAAATAAGTTATGTCAATTTGTGAGATTTTATTTCTCCATTTGACAGGAGAAGGTATCAATATAAAGGCTAAAATAATTTTTTTTCAGTTGTATGCTCACACTATCTGTAAAATTTCGTTACATAGAAGAAAAATTCCCTTTTACTTCATGGCAGTAATGCTGCACCCATACAACCTCTATGAAGCAACATTTAGATGTAGGTTCTGTAAATGTCTCTGTCAGTCATAGCAGTAGCAATCGATGTGAAACAGAGTTGTTGGAGAGATCTGGGGTCAATAAAATCAAGCTGTCCCACATATATGTCAAAGCAGACGAGGCCAAACAATGTTCCACTTTGCTTCAATGCAAAACCTCTAAGATGGTTCCATGTCTGTCATCATGAAGCAGAATTTCCTTCTGTTTGGCTTTATCTTTTGTATACAATGTCCTTTCTCCAAACCATTTAGCTACAAACAAAATTGGATAAGCGACTTGATGCAAGCCTCCAGCGTAGACAAATATGACATGTGATCTCTGATAAAAAGGTTGACACCTTGTGGTTATATAAAAACAAGTCCTATCGTCCCAAAGCTACATTTCTAAAGATCTGACAGTCCAAACGACCAGTTCTGTGCTTATGCTTGAGATTGGAATTCTTATAACATCATGTATATTCTTGGCAGTCTCACGGGAATCAGGACAATCCCAAAAGGCAAGAATCATGGTTCATGTGGGTTCTTAATAAAAAAATTTAAAAAGGTTACTTCATTGGATATCCTGAGATTCCATATCATGTTACTCCATGGAGTCAGTCTAGTTTGGACTGGGTAATGCCAGGGGGCGGCTGGACTCTCTGCTCCTCCATCCTATTGGACTGTGAACGCAGGATGAGACTGAAAAAATCCTCATCTGGAACAGTTGGTCCTTTACTTGCTGATGATGAAGCAGCAGAGGATGGAGCAGCACATCTTTGGTCATTAAGTCTCGATCCCTATAACATTGTAAAGATAAACAGCTGTTATGTAAGCTGATAATTGTTATGCTGGTAGCATGGGTAAATGATATTAAATCATTTGACTGAAAAACTTATGACAGTTTGCAGCTTTTTTTTCCAGCTAAACAAAAAAAACCTAATGCTTAATAAATATTGTAGTATTGCAAATCTTAATGAAGTCACTTCTTTCTACATTGTAAATTTTAGATTGAGATTATGGTTATAAAACAACCTAACATTATTCTGTTAAAAACTAAATGAGAGAAAACCTTCACTTTATGCAACAATGCAGAAATAGCAAGCAAACAAAATGCAAATCTTAGCAAAGGAACACTTAATTTAGAGTAAAGCCGATCATGTCCCATCATGCCCTTAGGTTTTCATGAGTCACATGATGTGACACCACCTCACCAGCCAGATAGTAATCACGTGTGACAGGCCTTGTGTATGAGGAACATCACTGCTCTGTTGTAATATTCCACTCTCACACTTGGAATGTTTTCAGGAAGTTTATTTTTCATGTAACTAATCAGACTCAAAACAAACTGGGACTAGGGGTGAAATAAAATAGTGTAGCAGAATTTCCTTTTGAAATTCCAGTAATTCTCCAAGAAATGTCTCTGAAGAACCATATGATGGTACTAAAGGACAACCTTGAGGGTCTTTTCAGTCAGTACAAAGAAATATGTACCATCGGCCACAGAAAAAAATACAATCCACTACAGTTTAGGAATACAGTAGTTTCCAAAACAAAAAGCCATATAAGTATGACATATGTTTAGCTTTATGTATTCCAGTTGTATTTCTCCCCATTATTAATAACAACGGATA
Source organism: Trinectes maculatus (assembly GCA_016785345.1). Classification (NCBI taxonomy): domain Eukaryota; kingdom Metazoa; phylum Chordata; class Actinopteri; order Pleuronectiformes; family Achiridae; genus Trinectes; species Trinectes maculatus. The sequence goes on along the minus strand of JAFBJQ010000344.1, from coordinate 196,230 downwards.
TTAATTCAAGGAGACAGACTGGAAATTAACCATTAAAGCAAGAGACAGAAAAATCTATTTTTAATAAGGGAAATATGAGTCTTTAATACACTTGATATGACTTTTCTTACCTGGCACTTGACTAGCATATCGAAAAAGACATCGTCCCCCTCCGGCTGCTCAGCGCTTGCCTCTAAGTGACTGTACAGGGAGGGAGTGTGAGGGGTATCTGTACTGGAGGTGGGCACTTTGAAGAAAATAAAAAGTATGAGTCAAAATGTGAGCTGGGATACTGTGGCAAATGGGGGCATGCCTCATAATTTCATCACCTTCTGTGGCGACCTGATCTGTGCTGGAGGTGGAGGGTGTACGAGGCAGGCTGGAGGTGCTGAGACGCAAGCCAGGAAAATGGCTCAGGCTGACTCGTTGGTCGTCCAGTCGACGGGCCTGGGAGCTGGCCAGCAGCTCCAGGAAATGACCAGGTTCCTGCAATGGTGTTTCGCGTGCCAAAATAGCTGGAAACAAAGAATGATTATCTGTGGTTGCTTTTGCAGCTGATGGAAAATGGTGCAGATTATGCTGGGAATGGTGAGTTGTGTCTTTATGAGTTTGAAAAGGATGTGATCTGATGTTTAAAGAAGCTGTCCTCTGGCAAGAATCTACCTTTTGAGCATCAAACACTCCCAACTGTCTGGCCCACTGACTAGTTCTGTCCTTCATGTAGCACAACACTGTCATCATATGACAACTCTAATCTATAGCCATTACAAAAGTCTACAATAGTGACACATTTTCAGTGGCAGATAAAAAGTATCAAACGAGGTGTGTGAAAACTGTTGTACTCTGTGAAGGACGAAACCACAAACATTTTTACAATACATTCTCAAGGCAAGAAGGGAATATTGATAGGCATAGGTTTTGTTGCAGGCTAGCCCTTTAAATTATCTTTGAAACACTTGATATGTTTCAGGCACACTCATGGACAAGCTGCATTCACACCATGCATTCAATGAGACCAGACACTTATCTTTATCTGATGTCTTTCATCTTGTATTAATCCTTGAATGGGTAATCAGAAAATTGCACTATTAAGTGAATATGGTGTGAACACAGATGAAAACACAAGGAGCTGACTCACATTTCCTTTCAGCTACAGGTGGGGTGGAGGAGGGAGAGGAATGGGCAGGGAGATGGCTCTGGCCATCCAGTAGAGAGCACCTTTGGTCGTCCATTCTGTTGCCCTGGAAACGGGAGAGGAGGTCAAAAAAGCTGTCCTCTCCAATTGTGTCGCGTGATCCTGGCTATAGAATTACAAAAACAAACAGAATGAAGCAGCTGTAAAATGTATTTAAGTGCTAAAAATAAACTGATTTAGACTTGTCTATTTTCATTATATTGAATAAACTAGTTGCATCACTTGCATTACACTGTACTTGAAGATATCATGATGAACAGTCTTTAGTCTGTGAACCAGATTCACAATTCACAGTAATTTAAGAATAACTGCCAACAACCCAAACTCCAACTTCCAAATCATGCAATAATTACAATGATTGCTTGCAATCCTATTCAGGTTTAAGTCAAATTCTCCTTTTCATTCTTTCAGTAAAACGATATACAACAACACATGGCTGCAAACACTGTCCATTTAGAACATTTCAAGAGTTTTTAAATAAAATTACAAAAAATATGTATGCAAACATTATGCAAAAGGGAAAAAATCTGGCTTTGTGGTCGAGTTTCTAACCGTGATGCTTTTCTCACTGCATCAGTAACAAACCATTCTCTCTTCATCTTTCCATCACATGCACTTGAGTCTGACACTTCTTTAGGGCACATGAGTCAGAAATCATAATCCCATATTTACATATCACATTCTTTCCTTCCACTGTTGAAATCCTGTATGTTCAGGTTAAGCTGTGTCATAAGATACGTGTTTCCCAGTTGCTTCAGGGTTAGTCATCATTACGTTTCAGGGATGTTTGAAGGAGGCAGGACAAAGCATTTAGAAATACCTTGATAGACACTGGTGTGTCCAGCTCTGAAGCTGTGTGCTCACTGCAGTTTTCATGTTGGTCTTTTGGAGATGATTTGTTGTTCTTTTGCTTCTTGCTTTTCAGCCGGTGGAAGAGGAAGAGCTTAGTGGAAGCCTTGAGTGTGTTGTTTTTTGAAGAACCAGGAAATGTATCCTCATGCCAGTCCTGTGCATTGAAGGTGCAGACTGTTTAATTAATCATCATCAGGAGAGGGAAATTGCTGCTCACCACTTTAAGCATCATTCATTTCAAACCCATTTACCACTTCCATTTACATCAATCAAGCCATTTTCAAAATGTGCATGCAAAGTAAATATTGAACTATTTATTTATTCAACTAATTTTGAAACTCAGTGTGAGCAAAATCCCCTCAGGGGTAAAACGCACTGAAATATGAAACATTGCACGTCACATCATGAGTGTTACTGCCTTGTTAAGTATCAAGCAGGCTACATACTGGATGTGTTGGTGAATCTTCAGCTTGATCTCTGTCAGGGCTTGTACTCAGTTTCAAGTTCTCTGCACTGCCCCCCCTCCTCCTCAATGGAGACGTGACCACTGAAAAGGACAAATACAAATGTCTTAATAGTATTGTCATTTTAAAAAATATTTATACAGCAATTTCACACTTACAATACAACAGTGAATCAACAATACAATAATACAAGATCTTTTCAAGAAAACGGAAAGAAGTTTCCATAGCACAGAAATTTACACTTCTGAATTTTTGCTTGAAAAATAAACATAATTTAGCTGTTTTTTAAGTTTAAAATGATGCTGACACAACAGCACAGATATTTTCTTCTATTGTTTAATTGCTGTATTACTGAAACATTACATTATATTACATTACATTCTGCCCAATTTGCTGCCTCCTATGATCATCAGGTGGGAGCTATAGACCTAATCTACCCTGGAAAGCAAATACACAAATGTAATGGTTTATTACAAAACATCAAAAAGTGACTACTTTGAGGTGTGCAAATTTACCTGGGAGGTTTGTGTAACCATGGTGGCTTACTGGTAATACGGGACTCATTGCATTTGTGTTGCGAAAGATGTTGGGATGGACGTTGAAGTTAGACTTGAGACCAACAACCAGCCGTAGATCAGACAGGTTCATCCTGGCAGTGACCTCACCACTTTTGTCTCCAGTCTGAAAATTGAGAATATCAACATTGATATAAAAAAACTAATTTATGCGTATATACATTTCCTAAACACAGACAAAGCATATTATAGTTATGGGGGAACTTTACTGCATTAGCTTTGTTGCTCGTTAGTCCACAGAAATCCTTATATAGACTAGAAAAGCTGTTCAAAAAAGCTTCAGCTTTATTCCCTCCTGTTCACCAAACAACCAGTAGATGGGGCTGTGCCCCAACAACAGCTACTAATAGGACTCTGAGGGAGGAGGTTAAACAGTAAACAGCCACCTCTTTGGCAATTTCCAGATGTTTCTCAGCAAAGAACATGGCTTGCTCATGATTCCCCAGGGCGGTGTGGGCATTTCCTAGACTCCAGTAAGCTCTTCCTTCACCAACTCTGCAGTGACACACACAGAAAAACATAGGGTAGGATTATGCAAGAATGGGTAAGACATTCTTTCAGCATATAGCTCATTATATAGTGCAGTCACAAAACACTGATCAAAATGTGTAATTTGTAGGAGAAAATGGACAATTTAAAAGCACTCTCTCAATTCCTCCCATTTTATACCCTATAAATGGCTTTAATAACAATATTATGGCTGTGCAAGTGTACACTACCTGGCCTTTGCAAAGCAAATAAAAACAGAACTGCACTTACACAAGAAATTGGAGCTTTGCTTTGTAAGCAGAGCTGTAATAAAGGAGATTGTTCTGTACAGTGGTAAAACGTGATAGCTAATTGATTTTTTTCCCAATGGTATGTCAGGTCAGCTTATATGCTAACATCATATCTTAATTAACTACATCTGTTGTTGTGAGCAGCCATTTAATGGTGGAGATGATCACGAGTAATAATCTGTACATTCAAAGGCCTGTTATTATGCTTGAAACAGCCCTTTTTCCAACTTGTGTGTGAATTTGCTTTTGGTGTTTTTTTCCAAAGACGTTGAAAGATGTGACTTTGCTTGTCTTTAAGTCACTTTGCAGCTGTAGCTTGGTCATTGTCCACCCACATTTAAAGTGCACACACCCACGATACTTCAAAAAGCCAACGTGGCAGGAAAACAGTTTCTGTGAATGATACCTGTCATTGAGGTCCTGAGCAATGACCAGATGTTTGAGATGGTAATCAATGGCTCTCTCATAGTCCTGCAGAAGTGTGTAGGTGTTGCCCAGACTATAACAGGCTTGGGCCTCCACTGCTCTGTCCTTCAAGAGCCTGGCCAGCTGCAGAGTTCTCCTAAGGGTAAAACAGAGGAGGAGGAAGAAGGTCAAAGAATGTCTGGGGTGGGTGCACAGGAATGACTTTTTCCAAGGGCTAGTGTAAGGGATTAAACACTTCAGAACAAATGTGGATTGTATTAAGCACTTACGAGAATCTATAATAAAACAGAAATATAGCCAAAAGATCCTTTACCGCCGTATCTATGAATAAATAAATGTCGAAAAAGTAAAAAAGCTCTCTGCTAGTAAGATAAAGGAGACTCACTTGTAATGACCCGCTGCCACTTCAAACTGACTGAGGAATATGTGAGCATTGCCAAGGTTACAATGGGCCCTCCTCTCAGCAGACTTATCCCCAAACTCTTTAGCAATGAGTAACCGCTGCCAAAGATGAAAAAAGAGCAAGTGTTAATTATTATTGTTATTAAGGTCATGGTTGACAACAAACATTTTTCAGGGGGACACAGCCTTTATACTCAAAAGACAAAAAATTAAAAACAAAAGAATTTATATTGGATAAAACTTCAAAGCAATGTTCACCAGCAACACCCTCACAGCTCCAAATAAATAATGACAGGCAAGCCGAAGTGAAGCCAGCGCTGTATCACAAACACAAGACATACAGTGCTTTTTTTACAAGAAGTTTGGAAGATACCTTTTCATGTGCAGCGACTGCAGGCTCAAAGTCACCCAGCAGATAGTAAGTATTACCAAGGTTCCCATATGTACGACCCTGAGCTGCCCGATCACCTAACTCCTTCACCAGACACAGGTTTGCCCTGAAAAGAGAACAATGAAGAAGTGCTCATGTGCAACCTCTTGTCATATGTTTACGTTGCTATGCAAGAGTCCAAAACACCAATCTCCTAGGTATAAAACTGTAACAGATTTTTGTCAGTTGTCTGGAAACCAGCAAAAAAAACATATCAACGGAGGTGAGCTAAAGGCCATATTCTTAGAGTCAGATGAGTAAGATGGCGAAGGACATCTACAATCACAGCCAAAAATGAATCTACCAGCAGTGACAGATCTTATAATCGCCTCTTATATATGACCACCTGTTAGCATGCAACATTGAACACTTCATGTAATGTCAACTGAATTAACTCATATTTCTGAAACTGCTGAATGGGCATGGGTTCTTCAATCTCGACTTGACCCGAAATAATTCGGCATAAGACCATGGACACTATCTGCCTTGCTTCAACAGCCTCTGGGGCTCTTGGTCATAGTGTGGTGATTTGTGGCATGTTTTCTTGACAACCACAGTTTGAATGCCAGAGCCTATCTGAGTGTTGCAGAGTGACAATGCGCATAACAACAAAGTCAATACTTGGAAATAATCAATGGTATCAACTCACTCATAGTACTGTGCAGCTTTCCTCAAGGCTATCCTGGCCTCCTCTGGGAACTCTCCTGGCTCTGCTCCAGTCCAGCAGATGCTTTTGCCCTTGGCGTGGTAAACGTTCCCGAAATTATACAGCGCTCGAGCCTGCCCAACCTACAGCACGCACACCAGAGTTTCACAGATGGAAACCACTCTGACCACTGTTGCAATTATATACTTAAAATACACTGACACCAGACCTGCTTGTTTGCATGAAGACTGGCAAACTATTCTAGATGTTGGTATGCTAAAGCTCGGCAGTCATCCTGCATACCTAAACTTTTCTGTGGCTGCGGAGCATGCTCAGTGGTATGACTTGAAAACAAATTTGGATCTATTTATATTAATCAAAATAAATGGACATTAGTGTCACTGATTATCAGAAAGCTCAGCTTTCTAAAATAACAGAACTGAGGAAATGTTTTGCTTTAATCTAAATAAATCAACGCTAAACCAATGCTTTACATTTACAGTGTGTCATTAAAATATGACCAACCTTATCATATATGGCTCTTGTAATTTCCAAATGTCTTTGGCAACAAATCACAGCTTCGTCATAACGTCCTAAAAGCTTTAATGTGTTCCCAAGGTTACCGCTGGCTTTAGCCTCGCCGAGTTCATCTCCAATTGTTCTGAGATTACAAAAGAAGGAAAAAGAACATTACGAAATAATTACTAAAGTGTGTTAGCACAAAAACACAAGAGGGAACAAAGTAATTTACAGCTGCGAGCTGCAATCTATCAGAGGCAATCATGAGGAGGAAATCATGATAAAAAAGTATTAACATTTGCTAAGAATATTATTAAATCAACCCAGGTCAAAGAAAAAAAAAACGGCGAGGAAGCAGGAAAAATTAGTACTATAAAGGCCGTGATACTGTTTACCTAGTAAGTGTGAGATCATGCCGATGGTACTCCAGTGCTTTATTATACTCCTGAAGATGAAAGTAGGCATTTCCCAGCTGGCTGTAGATGGCGCTAAGGATCTGAAGATCCTCTGTTCCAACCTGGATGGCAGACTCAAAGAAAGACACACCAGCACGATAGTCCCCAGTCTTACAGAGCCGCTCACCCTCCAGAGCCAAGTCCAGACATGATGACTCCATCCTGGGAGAGCAATGAGAAAAGAGACAGTGAAATCCATCTTTAATGAGGATAATCTAATTATTAGAGTCAGCATAAGCTTTATTGGCCAAATACATGATAAAACAAACAAGGAATTTGTCTGATATTCCGCAACTGTAACATAAGACAGAGAGAATATGAAAATAAAATAAGATGAAGATAAAAACTATATACAAGTGAAGTGTAAGTAATACTGACAGTACAAAGTAATAAATATTAATCCATATGTATGTGAAGTGGGTGATTATTTATAAAAATTATTATTGATTATTTATGAAATATATGCAGTGAATGTGAAAAAGTACCTGTGATAACAGGATGACTGATTTGACTGTCCAAAAGGGTAAAAGGTGATATTCAAACTGCGGTTGAAAAATTCTATTCTGTCTTTAACGTTTACAATTCTAAAGGTTGAAAAGAGGAGTGTATAAAAAAAGAACCTAAAAAAGTGATTAAGACTTTTAACATTGTATTGTTATATTACATTATTGTTATTATTATGTAATGGTTTCAGGGCAACTTTAAAGAACAATCTACTCGGCTCATAGCATATTTTTTTCTTAACAGCAAACAACAGTGGACACAAAACATAAAGATATACAGTACAACTGTCATGCAGAGAGAAGTCCTGTGAAAGCAGAAACAATAAATTTAAATAAGAAGGAATTCCATATTTCCAGCGCGTTGTGAGCGCTGAGGCCTAAAAACCCCAAATTTATCTTGGAATGAAGTTATGTGCTTTACACTGAAACATAAACACAAAGTAAACTCAGATGTGTCAGTGGTGAGGACTACCATTTTATGACCGCCACACCCTTAGAAAGAAATCCTCTCTTTGTCAGCTTCAAATCCCTATCGTGAAAAAAAAACTGTGAGTGATACTATGAGATTACATCATTTGATTGTAAAACAATTCCAGTCACGCCTAATAGCACAGGATTCACTTTTGCGAAACTGCATAACCGCCATTAACTTCATCTGTAAGAATCAGTTTCACTCCTCAAGGTAAATTTTAATTGTGCAGAATATGCTTATATTAGGTTGACAGAGTTAAATTAATGATATATTTTTTAATCTAAATCTCAAATAATGTCATTTTAGTTTAAATCACATTCACAGGTTTATGAGGTTTGATATTAACTATCAAATGTAGCAGTTAGTATCTCACAGTTCCTGACTCTCCCCTCTTTATTAGAGAGACTCCCTAAACCCCAAACAACTACCAAGGCTTTGAACAACTGCTGGTAATGCTCCGGTTACGATCTGCTACAAAATAACACAAACTATGTACTATTCAAATTAATAATCTGTTTTCCTGTCCATGTCATGTATTGTGATGATTAACATGCTTCCTGACATCAAACTAGACAATCCCTCCAGTCACAGTGACACTAATGTTAAAGCTCATATACCCGTTGCCTCGCCCCATTCTGATGCACTCAAGACAGTTTGATACGACAGACATTTCAAGCCTCTCGATCCAGAGCAAACGCAGCTCTCTCAGCTTCCTTCGTCCCGATACACATAACGCACACAGCCACTGTGTCCCAGTCTCATGAGAATAAAGGAAACACAGCTCCCAAGGATCCGCTGCCTTTCTTCAGAGCGCCATGTTAACTGGTGGCAACAGCAAAACAAAAGCACTTAATCCGCTCAGCTCTCACGTCGACCTCAGCGGTCGGGTGAGAACCCTTTTGTTTGGGTGAGGACAGATTAACACCAGGTTGCTACCATGCAGAAGAGCTAAGCGACAGTGGTCAGCTAGGTTATCATGTTTTGCCGAACGGTGTATTCCTTTTTTTACTCGGCCACTGGTAGCCTGCATGTCTAAGCCACCTGATGGTGTGTGTCACTTTCAATTAGGCCAGAACTCAATGGTAATTATAGCCACGTTAAGTGGCTCCAATGAACTCTAAGGCTATTTGCTCCATGAAATAATCACCAACTGGCAGGAAGCCTAGGTGGGTAGAAACTTAAAAATAATTCTTCCTAAAAAATAATTTACCTGCACTACAAGTAATTCAATTGTGTAAGTTATACATTCTGGTATTTCCCTCATTCTCTTTATGTCTTGGTATAAGTCATGTATGGACGGCAAAATAAAGTATCACAGAATGAAATCCAGAAATAAATTCACACCACATTAGAGCTTATACTGTAGTAGCTCAGCTGGAGCCAATCCAGAGAAATCCACTTGTCTGAATTAACTAAATCTGGCCAATGTGCCCTCTAGAGGAAGAAACAATATGTTGGATCAGGATGGGTACATGTGATGTTAAAGCTGCCACCTCAATTGACCAACAGCCAGGTCATCTGCTACCTAAACCTGGAAAATGGCGGGAGAAATCCAATCTGAACATACAAGTTTTATTTGAGTCAAAATAAAAGATAAATAATGAAAGAACGAAATAAATAATTAAAGAACTAAACTTAAAAGGTCTAAAAGAGTCTAAAGCTATAAAGACCTTGTGACTTGGCACCAAGGATTCAACGTACTGTATTTGTAATCCTCCTGCTAGATGTATCTGTATCTACAAAAGAGAGTATTGTTTGTGCTAAAGACTGGACTAGCAGGTATCTGGTTATCAGATCATGTCAGTATCCTGCAGGCTAGTTCGTTACTCCTCTCTGAATGCAGAGCACATCCAGAGAAAAAATGCCAGCGGTAAACACGGACTTGACAGGGCTTGTATGCAACACTTAAATTACTACAGGGTTTGCACTATATCAACTCTACCACTCTACCACAAGACTAGCTATTAATATATAACAGGGATTTAACTGTCACCAGTTGTACAAATACTCCAGTTCTACTGAAAAGCTTGACAAATTGAGGTTTAGCTGCAATATAGCTTTTACAGATATGATTTCAAATATCAGTAGGAGAAAAGAAAATGATCATTTATTTGCTGTTGATCAGGGTCAAGTGTTTATTCTCGCCGGAGTTTCAGTCATGCCATTAAATATTCACACTGTGGTTCCTGAGGACTCCTGTGGTCTACTGACACATATGCACTCATGTGTTAAGGTGTCATGTTGCTGCCACAGAAAAACCCAGAGCTCACTGTTATTTAACCTAACAATTACACTCACATCCATGTCTGTAAATTTACCGATAAAGGGGTGCGCAGAACAGTTATTTTTATTATCCTAAATTTGATTATTTTGCTCATTAAATTTCTTGAAAATCAATTGAGTTTTTGCACAAAAGCATATGTCTATCGTTGATGTTTAGAGCATATCTACAGCACAAGACTTTAGGCTCATAGTATTTCCTGTAATATATGAAACAAAGCAATCTCAGACTGTAAACAGCCTACCTCTGGCGGACATGCAGTACATTGTCCCTGTCCTGTGCACCGTGCAGAGAAATACTGCCTGACATGACAGTCAGTCCAGCAAAGCTAACAACAAAGCCAGGGGAGGAACATGATGGATCCCTGTCAACAAGCATGCTTCAAGGAAAACAAACACTTAAAATGAAGAAAATAAAAAGAGCAGATGAAATCTACTCAGTGACATGATGTCAAAGTCGTCTGAGGAGACTGAGTACGGCCATGCATGGATTCCACCAGACAATGTGACAATTCAGTGGCCACACTTTCCCTGTCCCACCTCCCATCCTGAAACTGGAGCTGCAGAACATGAGTGAATACTCACTTACAAGAACTTCTAATTCACTTACAACGGCGACACACAATCCTCCTGGTGTGATCCAAGAACTTTCTTCCAGTCATTCACTGTCAAATTCTTATGAACTGGACAGTATGTTGAATTCAGGCACTGTTTATCATCAAAAAGATATATGTCTAACTTATAATGACTTAGTCTGTGTAGAGAAAAAGAAAAAAGAAAACTAGTAATAATCTCACAAATAAAAAATAGCCAGGTGATTTCACACTGACAGCTACTGTATATTAAACACCAAAATATAGGAAGACTTGTAAATAACGCAAAAAAACCAAACAAACTGTAAGTTGTAGCCATAATCAGTTCCTACCTTTGCATTTATATGACTTACTACTACTACTATTGTACAGATTGTGTGTCCAAGAAGCCACATATTATCTTAAACAACTTGCACCTGAATGTAAAGCCACCACATCAAAACAAAGATTTTACATCCTCATTATGACACACATTTCCCATTTCAGTCATTATATGCACAGTGTCCGCTTTTTCTTTTGGTTTCTTCTGCACATATTGTTGCGCTAAGATTTTTGTGGACTTGTTTGCTTCTCTGTTGGTTAAAATGGCTCCTGTGATCTCGCTCACTGACACGTACTTTTCGGCCAAAAAGCTGTGGTTGACGACATGATTTTTTTTTTTTGACTGCATCATCTTTGTGAGATCCAAACACTGAAAAAAAGCAAAAAGGGGCAGCTGTTTCTGATGCAGAGACCACAGTGTCTGGGAACAATCACACCATGTTCAAAGTTACCGAGACCTCTGTCGTAGCTGTCAAATGGTCAACTCTCTCTTCTTGTGCACATTTTACATTTGTTTTTTCCCTTGTGGTGTCTGACACTTGAATGGTGGCCATCACAGTAGGGAAAAAGAGAAAAGCAGCACATGCAACCAAAATATATCGTCATCACTTTTTTAACAATTCCATTCACAGTAAAAAGCAGCAGAATGCGTCACATAACTTTCGCCTGAATAAATTCAATAAAACATGAAAACAACATGAAGAACAATATGAACCTACAACTGAATCACTCATCAGAAGGTGAACAAGTGAAAAAAGTGCAACCAGTCCACTTACCAACTGGATATATGCTTTTCCTGTTTTTTTTAATCATTGTCTATCATTTTGTATATACCTCAGACTCACTGTGTGAACAGTGTGTGTGTGTTTTTTTTGAAGTGCCATTATGTGTCATTCACAATTTCTATAAACCACAGGGGTGTGTTCACGCTTACCACAAATGTCTAACATGTTGAAGGCAGGCACAAACAGCTGGCACAGCACCTTTGTGCTAGTTACAGTTTAATAAAGCCCTTACAATTACCTTGCAACAGTATGTTGCTTCATTTATTTTGCATTTAAGTAGAAAAGAGGCTGCTTGCGCAGAGGCAAAATACAAAAAGGTGCCAGAAGAAGAGCAGAAAACAGGACTTTGCGGACTCTTTGCTCCAAGTTGCTGGGAGCCAGACTGTTATGTTAGAAGGCCTGATGTGGCATCCCACACCATAAGCACTTCAACATGAGTACGCCCAGAGGATCCCTCTTCAATCAAGTGACGCAGGCTAAAGTGACAACCAGCGTTTCTTTTGAAGACAGCTTATAAAAAACCATCATTAGAGACTTTAACCTTAACCCTGCACGAGATGACAGACCCATAAGCTGATTTCAATGGAAATGAGCCTCAGCGCTGTATCTGTGGGTTGTCCTGACGTAAAGGTTAATTGTGCTTTCATCAACGCAGTATAACAGAACTGACTATTTAAAAGGCAAAAAAGTAATTAAGCAGATTCAAGGCCTGGATTCAACTTGTGCATTCAGTGGATGGTTTCAGGTGCCAAAATCTATTTCGATCCTGTATAAGTCGTGTTTGACCCCTCGGGTCCTCTGGGACAAATCTGCTGTCTGTCCCCAGAGTCAACACTGCATATGGACACAACAATCAGCATCCACACATACTGAAAACAAAACAACCCAGTGTTTTTAAACCACAACTGGAGACCCTTTTTGTTCACAGCTGCATTTTGACAAGCTAATCTGTTTTTTTCTTTGTTTGTTTGTTTTTTGTCTTTCCTTCTTAAGCAATGTTTTGCATTCGAGTGAAGGGACACAAATAGACAAAAAAGGGAAGGTGCTGGTTGTGTTTTGAGCACAGGTCTGTCCCTTGCCGTCGGGACTCGTCGTGACACAGCCTGTTCGGTGACTGTTTGGGAAATCATGTGCTAGAAAGCTGGAAGTGAGTCAGTTTAGCATGGACATGTCATCACACGCCTGCTGTCTGACTGAACGGCTGATAACGCAGACGTGTGTTGACACAACGGTGAAGTCAACAGTGGGTAAAAACACTGAGGAGCTTAAGGCCACAGGGCTTTTAGAAAGTGACGAAAACAAACTATAGCGAGTGGAGGCGATGCTAACGGACTGACAGACACTACTCGGCTTTTTATTTCACCTACCTCAAAGTGAAGTACGCGAACACACCACGGACATGGCTTCAGTCCCAGAAAATAACGTTGGTCTCCTCCAGCTGCTGTGGAGCAGAGTCTTCACCGAGCTGTTTACAGCTTACTAAACTACTCCCTCGTCTTCCCGCAGCAGGCTGAGGAGGACATTGTCCCCGGTCGAAGAGCCACTCCTGTCCTGTGTCCTCGCCCCGAAAATCTGACTTCAATTAGCGCCCAACTACTGCTGCCTTCAAGGAGCGTCGGAAGAGTCCACAGCGCTACTTATGATCGACCCATCGAGTGTGTAAATGTGACGTTTAAGGGGCGGGGGAAAGTCGAGTGTCCTCTCTGTTTGGGTAAACATCAAAGTTGAGTATATCGAGTTGTGGAGAACACTGATTTTAGTCACTGGCAACTTTAAGTCTTGACGTGTCAAGTACATTTGAAGGTCTCTCCCGCCCCCTACCGCACATAGAGGCTCAGCGTTACACCATTACTCAAACACACCGTCAGAAACAGCGTCTGAGTATAATACAGTCAAGTAATTAGGTGGAGGGGCCCTTTATTAGGTCCCATTGACCTCACAGTACTATACACACTGCAATATCATTATTTCCCAGGCACCGCGAACACAGCCATGTACCTAAAGAGGAAATAATCTAATGTAGACTATGTTTTTTTAATGGAGTCAAATAAAATAAAGATCTTATTTCGCTCATCCATCAGTGTTCATACAAGTTGTCCAAATTAAAGACTCCTCTGCAAATATTTTGAATTTAGAAATGGAAAATTACAAGGAAACACTTGAAGGCAGCATAAGGTTCATTTGCTGATTTATTTGCTATTTGCTTGTTTATTAATACTGATATTCCAAAATAAAATTTAAAAAAATGTTCATGTACAAAGTGGAACGTTTACTTTTTATATCTCGATCTCCCCGATCACCAACAGAGTTTAAAAGACCATAATCTCCAGTATTTGATTGTTTGACTGTTTAACTCCATTTGTTGAGGTAGTAGTAAGACGTAATCAGATGTCACAGTATTAGAGTGAAAGTACAATTAATACAAATAAAATCCTCAAGAAAAACGAATGTAAAATATATGTAAATAATAAATAATAAAAACAAAAATACTGACTATAAATAATAAACAGTTTCATAATATGCTATTTGAATATATTATGGGATTACAGACCTAATTATGTTTTGCATTCAGTCGTGTTTGTTTCACTACAGTAAATCTTTCAGTACATCCAAAACTGCAGGGTAGATTAAGTTATAATAATGCATCATATTTTATTGATCATAATATATATTTAAAGATGAATCTGCAAACCAACAAGTAACAAAGGCTGCCTCAAGGTGTATTTTTTGTTTTTTGTTATACACCACTTGGAGTATAAGTGGAGCAGGCTTTTCTACTCTGTTACAGGACGATTTTCTTTTAGCCCTTTTCCTCTCATCTTTCAAACCATCTGACCTCAAAAGCCTTTGCACCATCAGTCAGACTGCTGCATCTTGATCAGTGCCTCCAGTGCTCGATCTGGAGCATGTTTCATTTCCTGACGTGGAGGTCTGTGGAGCTGTTACTTGCCCGCTCGTGTTTGGTGGAGAGGTTGTATAGACGACAAGTTTCTGGCTCGCACTGAGATGCTTTGTTTATTGGTGATTCCCCTGAGTGACACTCAGGCCACGTAAGTGGCTTTTCACATCTCCACTGCACTTCTGCTCCGTATCGGTCATCTCCTGCAAATTGCCCCAGTTGCTGTGAAAAAAGGGCCACTTTGTCGCCGCAAGCTTTTAAAGCTTGAAATGTTTGCACTTGTCTTTCAGCTCGGTGCTGTTTGGCAAAGTCTCCACCCCGGTGAGGAGCACTAATAAACCCAGATTCCTCCACTTCTTTGGAAAGCTGTCTCGAGCCCAGAGGTCACATTATCTCTCTCTATAATGATGCCATGGAGTACAATGTTATATTTACTGCATTATAATGACCAAACTATATTAAAACAAGACTCTGTATGCACAGTAAAAGAACAGAATCTTCCTGTAAAGCATACAAAACATATTATTTTTCTCACTTCATATAAATTTTTGACCTTTGGTCACAGTTTTATTCAATTTGCTGAATTTCTCATATGCAGCAATTAAAATATGTGCAATTACAAGTGCACTGTTTCTAACTTTTAAGAACATTTCACTGACAAAAAGGCGAGAAGCAAGGTTTTTTCGAGGTCGGTCGATCCACATAAAATACAAAATAGTTGTTACATAGTTTTTTTGTTTGTCATTCTGTGCTCTTTCACAGTACAGTTCTGCTTCATGTGAACAATGCTCCAAAATTCACTCAATTCAGACAGGAATAAAACACAAAAAGCAGACAGCTATCATATATGTGAAGCTAGAATTGTAGTAGCAGGTTTTAAGGGATATTGGTTCCTTAAATGACATGGAAATAAAATTATTGCTTGAGAGCCAGCAGAGCTTTCAACTGGCTAATTATTAAATCAACTAGCTTTGTTTATTTACTTTATTTACTTAAATGTACTGTAAGCAATGACAGATTATTGGGTAATGAGTACATGGTGATTAAAAGCTGTGATTAAAACCAATATATATATATATATATATATATGAACTGTTAAAATATGTGAAGCTATTTTCAAATGCAGCAGGTTTGGACATGGCTGCAGACAGAGTGGTCCCTGCAGGGTTAAATGAAGGGTGCTAGCACTCCTCTCATTAGCACAAATTATTAGAAGACTTCAGTAGAGGGAGCAAGGCAGTTTACTGCTCTACTGTCACAGTGGATAAATTAAAGATGAACCAGTGTTTTCCTCCGCAGAGTCAGTTAAACCGTGGTGTATCGAGCGGGACCAGGACAGGAGCGGAAAGGAGAGGAGCCACTAGGGAAATCAGACAGAAAGACTGGACTGTGAGTGGGTGAAGTCTGCGTCAAAGCTTGACGTTTCTTGCGGTCACTCCTCTGGTAGTGGAAGTTAAAAGGCGGGCGCAGAGCCATGGGGCCTCCAATCTCTTCAGAGGATGAACCAAATGGCTCAGCAACTGGTGGTTGCTGTTGATGGCGGTTGAGGCCTTCAGAAGACTCACTGGAAGAAGAGCTGAGGGGGTTGTAGGGGTTAATAACAAATGGGGGTTCAAAGGGCTCAGGGTGAATAGGGGTGGGGTCTAATGGCCCTGGCTGAACAGCAGGGAGCGATGTTGGGTCAGAGGGAACAGGCTGCGGATCATTTCCATGGTCATCGATCAGAGAAGGGAAGACTGGACTCACTGGGTCTTGTGGTAGGTCATGACCCTGTGGCTGCACCGGTCTGAGGATGTCCACGTTCTGCAATCAATCACAGAATCAGAATCAAAGATATTTAATTCATCCCAGGTGGGAAATTTACACCAAAGTGACACATTCCAGTGTCACACCACTGGCCGTATAAGGAGCCTCAGTCATGATATATTATATTAGACACCACACGTCTAGAAACAAGTGAGAAGACAACATAATTATAGAACCCATACAATTTCAGATCTCACACATATGCTTAAATATAACACAACACAAAGGCACAACACAGGTTTGAACACACAAGGACATGTAAAATATGACAGAATAATTATACGGCCAGTGGCGTCTATTCAGTCACAGTGTAAAACATTCATCAAATGTAGGTCGCACAGCGGGTTATTACCAGCTCGCAGTGTGACCACAGTCTGACCACGCTGCTGAGGATTTTACACTTGGTGCACTTTATGGCTCAGGTCTTTTATTTCAGTTGAATGTTCATTTCTTACTTGGGTTGTACCGACACAGAATTTTTAAGACTCTCTGCAATGAAGTATTTAATGTACTGTCATGGTTGACTGATTGTGAAGAAGGACACTGGAATACATAATCTGATTCATTTTCATGGTGTTTTTCCATCTTTGGATATATTGTTAATATAAATTTGTAGTCACTCTTCTCTTTGGAGCATTGCACAATACCACTGACTCAGATACAGGATGGTAAATGTTTCTTCACTGTTGCCTTTACCTGTACTTTGAACATCTCACAGGCGACCTTAACATCAGGATGGGTGTTCATGTCCCCGTGCACGGATCCTGCACAAAAACCTGCAGTCTGACAAGAGACAAGACATTTTTATTCCTTTTACGACACAGAGTCACTGCAGAAAAAGCAAAAAAAAAAAAAAAACATAGCACAAGCAGAGCAAAATAACCTTAAAAAGGAGGAGAAGACCATTTAACTGTCTTAAATAATAAAAAGATCAATTACTGTGGCCTTTTACTGATGACAGTTTTAAAAGGACTACAGTGCTGCAGAGATGGTAAACAAGATGCTGGCACTTTTTTATAAAAACATTAATTAGTGTCATAACATTGTCACATTGTCATTACAGTAAAACATAATTGTATGGTTGTATCTCCAACCATTTGGAGACACAAAACAATGACTACCTCTGTGTCAGGGCTGAGTGACAGGCCCTGGCACGTGCCTCTTCCTGTCACTCCTTCTGGGCACTCTTGGACTGTGTACTCCACAAAACTTGCTTTCACTGGCACAACCTGGAATATATTAAAAAAAAGACGTTTAGTGGCAGATACAGAGATGGTGGTGTTGTGTTGTAATGAAACAGCGAATCGGATTGATTTTACAGCACAAAAAAATACCTAAATTGACACAATCATATGCAAAGACACTGATCGTGTGTCTCAAAGTGAACGATTCACTTTCCTATATGGGCCCTTAACAAATGCATGGCCAAACAGTAATGTTTACAAGCATAATCCACTGCAACTTTCCCCAGACGCTTTCATCATCTGGGCTTTTGTGGCACACTAATAGTTCTCATCTGGTGCACAGACGCTCAGAGGTACAGTCTACCTTCTGCTCATGTGCACCCAGAGATGATTGGTTTAGTGTGATTTCCCAATAACCATCACGTTCAACACATTGTTTTGTTATGAAATAAGCCCAGGAGCTTTGTTCTTCCCATCACAGTCAACAACTGCATATCTCTAGTCATACCTGCGCTGCTGCTCTGGCTATCGTCTTCACGGCGAGTCCTGCACCAAGCGTGGACTGTCTCCTAAAGGACGCCAGAGTGACCTGAGCAGTGCGCGTGGCCTGTGGGCTGTCGACAGGCAGCAGGAGGGGGCAGTGTGGACAGATCTGCTGGAGCTTCTCTGGGGGATCTGCAGGGACCACACAATAATAGTCATCACAGTAAACATTAGCTAAGAAATAACCTTTCAATATTATATCTGTAGACTGAACTGAGCACAAAGGCATGGACACAGAATAAAAGCAGTTACTGCTATTGGAAGCATTAAAGTAGAAAACGTTTTGGTGATTGACAACAGGTATTAAAGCCAAAATAACTTCAAACAACCATGTTCAGGGCCTTTTAGTGATCTAAATAAATAAATATAAGATCACAAATATATATAAATAATATGAAAGTTCTCTGTTTGGGATTAGAGTGAAACCAACAGACACGGTAAGGGCCAACATGATAATTTGTTTCACTTCTTTTTCTTTTCTTTTCTTGTAATATGTTGATGCACTCACTGGGAGCCGCTTGAGCACAGCAGGATTTAAACTCAATATAAAACTCAAACTGTTACCTGGCACTAGAACGCAGTCATAGCTGTATAGGTAGGCATAGCTCTCTGCTGTGTGGAGAATGGTGGTGTTGCAGTTGCCAGAGATTTGCTGAAAAATAATCAAGTGGTGGTCTTTCAACAACAACAACAACAACAAAAAAAATTCAAACATTTGTCAAGAAATTTGAGAACATTGTGTTTGTGCATGTGTGTGTGTGTGTGTGTGTGTGTGCCTCTGTCCTACTGTCTCCATGAATGGTCTGACATCACAACGTTTCCATGGCTTTGAGCTGCCCACGTGACACTTGGTTTCCAGGACATCCAGGTCCAGGTAATACACGTTGCCTGCTGGGCCCTGGTATGCACAATGCAAACACATGTGATAGATAAAGAGCTAGGGCATATACAAATAGTGCTGTCGCAGTCTGGATCTCTAGCAGTAAAACTAGACTATAGCGAACCACAGTCGAGTACCTTTATTAGTTCACTCACTTTAACAAAAAAAAAAAAAAAACATTTATGAGGTTCTCTGTGTGATCCACTATAAAAGTGTTCTATATTGTTTTAGGCTGCAGCACTGAAAACAAATGTTAACACTTAGAGCAGGTGTAATGGCAGCCTCTCAGGTCATCACGTTGAAGTGAGCCTCTTAAAAGCTGATCTGTCCCACTGACAGGCTACAATAGCCTACAGCCGCTGACAGCATGAAGTTCATAAAGCCTGTTGTGCAAGGCTTGTCCCCGTGGTCCCGGACTGAAATGACCTGGACTTTATTAACAGTCACTTCAGTATAGGCCTTTTTTCATGAGGCGTGAAAAAGAATGGCTCCTCGTCACGTAAAATGAAATTGTGGACTTCAAATCTGACATTATTAAAAGCGACAGCCACAGCAAAATGCAGACAACACATATTTATTGTTGTTTCTAGCCTTTCGTGTTTGCACGTGAATGTAACTGCAGCTGTATTTAATGTCTGGGATGTAGCCCAGAGGTTCCCACAGCTAAGGTCTGGGGACCGACTCCAATGAGCCCTTGAGAAGCTTGTGTTTAATTTTGTCATCATTTTCCCACCAGTGAGAGTCAGCACATTGTGACGACGTGAGAGCATGATTTCCGATTAGAAGTTTCCACTGTGTGCAAATCATTTCGAACAAAACATAAATCTTATCAAGTGGAGTCCCACCGACATGAAGATTGGACGCGGCCGGTTAAATCTGTCAGCGTGTGACTTTTTTTTTTCTTCACAAGGGTGTTTGGGTATTTCAGTGATGGCAGAAGGGAAAATAACCTTTACACTCCACTTCCTTTGTTAAACATGTACAAATCACCCACTGACAGAAAAATATAGAACAACCGCAGGCAGCTTCCCCCACCGAGCGTTTGTCTTTGTACTAACCTGAGCATGCAAGTGGACATTTGCAATGCGGTTGAGGGCAAATTTATAGCCGTCGCTGCGATCCTCATTGATGTAGGTGACAGCCAGGCGTGACAGCTTCTCCACTGCTTTGTCATTACAGGGGACAGGAGCAAGTTCAATGGGCCTCGGTTCAAAACCCTCACCGTGCACAGCGGATAGCAGGGACAACAGCAGGAACAACGTGCAGATGGAGTTGGCCATGGCAGCAGAGGTTCAGACAGACACTAAAAGACAGAGTTGTTGTGGAGTCAACTTTGTTCTCTTGTGTTTGCATTCAGTGACTTTTGGAATCAAAACAGGACAGAGATGTTGGAATGAAGCCAAGGACAAAGTTTGGTACATGGCAGCTGATACTTGTGAATGGATGTCCGAGTGTTCAAAAACAGACAGAATACATTTAAATTATTTAATTCACAATTCAATGTTGTTGTAATTATAACATGTAAGGCTATTTTAATACAATTATTTATCAGGGATCCTGTAAATCCCTCCTGAAATGCCCCTGTTATTCTGTGATGCATATACTTTAATTAAGGACACTAGATCCCTCATTACCATAAAATAACTCTTATCTATCTATATCTATATCTATATCTATATCTACATCTACATCTACATCTACATCTACATCTATATTTATATCTATATCTATATTACTACGAAATAACTATTGTCTCTATCTATCTATCTAAAGCAGTTTATTGTGGTTGTAATATCAGTATATGGCCACTAGGAGTCACTGTTAGTCCTGTGTCATGTGCTGGTGGGAAACCTGGTGAGTGTTGGTCCATCTGGCAGAACTGGGTTAATGATCCATTGATATCATACTGCTTTCAGTGTTAAGCTCACTGTTTTTCTCAGACCTCATAGCTTTGATATTTGTGTTTTCTGACTTAATTATGCTGAGAAACCCCAATGGCCATTAATCTCACTGAATTTACATAATCACAGTAAATGAGAATGTTAATTATTAATTATTTCCACATCAGCAAAGTACATTTTGTACGAAACATTTTCTCACATATGGAGATAAGACTATATGTTTGTACACTAGAGACATGCGGGTTATGAATGAAGAGATGAACATGAGACAAAGTATCGATTTTTGTTTTTGTTGTTTACATCTAAACATGTTAAATTACATTTCACGGTTTCTTTGAACACGCCCAACCCAGGTGAGCAAAACCACTGGAGCATGTTACTTGCAAGTGTTGCCTTGTATGTGGATTGTTGAAGCATTTAGCAGCTCTGAAGTAGCTTTGAACCCTTTCCATGTGAAGACGACACGCTTCATTAGGATAAACTGACATCAGGACCAGACAGCTGATGATGGGAGACTGCTTATAGACAGCAGGGCATAGGCATTAGTCAGAGCCAATCAAACAGGTCCGTCGAGGACAATGACTGTCGTTGATGACAGAAACATTGGTGACATCAGTGCTGACCTCTACCAGGCAGAGGTCAGGGTGTCACAATCTATGGACTGGAGAAAAGCTAGAGCAGAAATATAGAGGCCATATAATTCTCAACCCATCATCAGCACAAACAATGAAAGGGTCAATTTGTAAAAGTGCTAAAATGATGCACACAATCTCTGGAAGAAGTGAAGAGAATGAAGGTCAAACAACTGCAGCAACGCAATATGTTGTGTCCTATTTGTCAAATCCATATAAAGTAATCATGTGCTTTACAGGGGGTTATGAGTCAGAGTCACAAAGCAAAAAATAACCGAAAACAAGGGACGTTTAGGATTCATAACATACATGATGGATGAATGGATGTCCAAGTGTTCAAAAACAGATTTACATAATTTAAATTAAATAATTTAATTCACAATTCAATGTTGTTATAATTATAACATGTAAGGCTATTTTAATATAATTATTCATCAGGGATCCTGTAAATCCCCCTGTTATTCTGTGATGCATATACTTCTGTGGTGGCTGTGGTGAAAAGATTCTACCTTGCGGTGCATGGTTAAAATATTTAACATCAAATCCCAGCGTGGTGGTTTCTCTTTGCAGGTAATCTGTCCAGGAATAGTCGTTTAATCCATCTCAAATATTCACTGAACCAGGCTCAGCTCTCAGCGGATGCTGGAGGAGGGAGAGAGAGAGCGAGTGAGACTCAGCAGAACAAATTCCTCTAATATCACCGGAGGTAAAAAGAGCTGCCTCAGTGTCGTGTGCGTGCCATTCATTGTGTGACTGTGCACTGGTGTTTGTCCGTGAGCACATCTGACCGTGCAGAGTCATGGATGCATGTGTCAGTGTTCCTGGCAGACAGTTGTGTTGCAGCAGGAAACACAGAGCCTGTTGGGGAGAGATAAGAACGGCGAGGCTGCTCCAAGGACTCGCTCTACCAGCACATCGCCAGACCCAACTTCCACAAACCCACTTTGCTGTGAGCACAGAGTAATCTCCTCTCTGCTGTCTGCACAGAGGTGCCACAGTGCGGTGGTGTCAGGGCCCGGATAGGATGTGTCTGCTGCCACTCGGGTTTGTGACTGTTCACTTTGCACAACCGTGGAAGAGCATGGACGAGATGAGGATTTGCACCTGTGTGGGAAAGTGGCACTCTGACACAGTGTCTTTCTGGGAAGTTAATCAGTGTTGTTTCCAGGGGAGAATTTCAGTCTTGTCCATCTTGCCAAAAGCACATTGCCTGGGGAAATACTGGCAGAGAGCGCCCCCTGTGTCACATCTCCTGTCGGTGGGAGATGAAAGGAATTGCTTTCTTTAGCCAACTGCACATTTCGGGGCGAAGTGTTGATTTTGTGTATCTCCCTCTGTAGTGATTACATTTCTCCTGTTATCACAACCATGTCAATTTGTGCGGACGAATAGAATACAATTATTGTATGATGGTTCAGAAGACGTTGTCTCCTCTCTTGTTTTTCTGTTCACCGTGTCCTTTGTGTTCTTTCCTCTTTTCTTGCGAGATGCTGCTGGGATTTTATTTGTTATCTTGTTGGTCACAGTCCGCACAGATAGGGGAAGTCATTAATATGGAGACAGAGGAGGTGGAAGGATAATAACATTTAATTGGTTTTCAAACTTTTTTATCCTCTGAAAGACCTGTTGTTGTTCTCCAAAATATGGACACTCATGCTAAACTCATTAAATTGGTCTGGAGGTGGTCAGGATCGTGTTAGCAAAGCTTTCACAACTCATTGTCATTCTCCACAGTGCTGATCACAAATCCCTGTCGTTTTCCTTGGATAAAGTTGTCAGATTTCCTCCATCACGTATTCGACTTCTCACGATGTACTTAGACTACTACTATGAAACATTTCATATTTGTATTCAAAATGTATTCTACACACACACGGACTCATGCACACACACACAGACTCATGCACACACACACATGTCATGATGACCATCCTTTCTACCACACATTAATTTTATTCACTGTTCTAATAACTATCGGTTTGTGACTCTAATTTTTCTGTGACGCTCAAAATAAAACATAGAGAGATTCAGAGACATCACATGACACATGACGAGCTGCCAAGCCGTACATGATGCTACAAGCACATTGCATCAGAGAGAAACCCAGAGAGAAAACACATGGGCGCGTGTCAGGATGCACCAGAGCTGGGATGATGAAGCACAGTATGAGAGACTGGCTCAATCACTGAATGTGATTGAAGTGCCACATGTGCTCCTCCACACTGCGGCTCTCATGATGCATTCCCCACTTTTCATTTTACCAGATGTATCGCGGCCACTCACCGGCTATCCACTGCCCGGCTGGAATGAGTGTGTGTGTGTGTGTGTGTGAAATGGGTCTGGATTTATTCTGTTTTCTTGTTCAATAGTAGAAAGCGTCTGCACATGTTTTGTTTTCCGGGACGATCTGTATGAGTGTGGGAGAGAGAGAGACAGAGCACAAGAGAGAGAGAGGGAGAGAGAGGTTAGGGAGAAGTCACTGAGTCAATGCAATGTATAACCTTGTCTAACCCACTGGGTGTGAAACTCATGACAACTCAAACTTTTTCAGCCCTAAAGCCTATTTATACCAGCCTCTTTGAAGTCTGCACTTTAAAGCACCACCAACTCCCCCTGGAGGAAGAGCCTGGCACACAGAGGATGCTCAGGATGTCTCCGCCTGTGTGTGTGTGTGTGTGTGTGTGTGTGTGTGTGTGTGTGTGTGTGTGTGTAAAATGCCTACTGTCTCCAATATCTGAGGTTTTGTTTTGGGCTGATTGTTGCACATTGCTATACAGTAGCAGGACTATACAGTAGTGGTACTACTATGTCGTACAGTACTACATAGTAGAGTCAGTTCTGTACCTGTGTTTGCTGGTCTCTGTTGTTAATCTCAGTCTGTCTCACACAGGACAGATTTGGAAGTTCCTTTGCTGCACGCCCTTTAAATGATGTCTCACGTGACACCTTACTAAACGAATGGTTGTAGGCACAAGTGTAAAAATGAACGTATAATAAAAATAGCTCTGCAACACCAAAATGCAAAGATGAGGAGCAAAATGTGTAAACAGGAAGTGACTTGTGACATTACTGAGTGGAGCAACGGCTGCTGCTCATTAATTGCTAGAATATGATACTGGTGCCAGTGCTGATATTCTCTCTCTCTCTGATCAGGTCAGTCAGTTTGGAGCGTTCCCTATCAGTCACTTTCCCATTAGCTCATAGACAATAACTACGCCTGTATCCAAACAGTGATGTCATGCATGGCGGACTGGCCACATCACACATCTACATCACTGCAGCACAGTGCAATCAACCACAGTAGGTTAATGTCATGTTGATTGGTAAGTCATACATTAATGATAAATTATAATTGATACATTATATATAATGATACATGATATTTAATCATAACTCACTTGACAAAATAACAACCTCACAAAAATGCACCAAACTGACATGTCTGACAAACTGTAGTGACTGTAGTGCATAGACAGGAGGTCGGGTTTGACGCTGGACTGAAACCTGTTTGTTTCTTTTGTTTTATCCAGAACTCCTAATATAGCAAATGGCTTTTTTCTCATTATTCTGGTCCTGGTTTAATGTTTGAATGAAGACGGTTAGTAATGGTAAAATAGAAAATTCAGGTTGCGACTCTACTCCCACCAGTCTGTCTCTTTGTCTCACAACCCCTTCTGCTTGGCTGCCTCTGACCAACGATCTGCTTGATTGCTCTCTCTCTCTCTGTCTGACTGTCTGTCTTGCATGTCTCTCTCTCTCTCTCTCTCTCTCTCTCTCTCTGTGCATCAGATCTCTTATCAGATCAGTGTTGCCCACAGCTGGGGAAAGAGGAGGTGTGAAAAGCTCATGCAGAGAGAGCCACCCCAGGAAATGCCAGCCAAAGACTGACGGAAACATGGGAAGTGTGTCTGTGCATGTGTGCGCGTGTTTGTGTGTGTGTACGTTCTCTTGTGGAGTGAATGGTACATATCATTCCAATCTCTCGTTTTCGACCTGTCTGACTGTCGTCAGTTGATGGATAAGACCTGCAGCCTGAATGTGTTATAATGCATGGCACGAATATCAAAACCCCTACATTCTGGTCAGAATGAGAATTGTATAACATGGGGCCACATTCACGCACCTGTGTGCAAACAAATTGTCTTTCTCACAATACACACACCAAATATAGAACACACTTACATTTAGCACTTAGCACTGAGCAGCATATGGAGTTTCAGACCTAAACATGAAAACCATTTTAAGGCGTGTGAGCACACCTGCCCTGATGTTACTGAGGTGGATGTCCTGAGTCTGGATGCACACGAGCACCACGAGTAACATGATGATGTAGTCATTGCAACACTTTAATCATAGATGTTTCAACACTTAAATGCTGCAGGAGAGGAAATGGAGAGATGTGCCCTCTGCCAATGATATTAAGCATTTATGGATAAGGAAAACAGTTCACATACCATGCGCGCACACACACACACACACACACACACACACACACACACACACACACACACACACACACACACACACACATACACACACACACACACACACACTTGAGTGGCTCCTGAGAGGAACAGTTCTGCAGCTTTATCAACCCTGAAATAGGAAGTGGTTTGTGGTATTAAAAAGGAATACGTGACTGTTGCCACTGCCGGCTGACAAGGTGCTGGTCAGCATATATATATATATATATATATATATATATATATATATACATGTATATATAGGGCCAATAATAAGATCTCTGTAAATCCAATTATTGCCAGTGTACTGAGAATGCAATTCTCAGTGTAAATGTGTGAAAGAGAGTTAATGAGGGCTCTTTTAGTGTAACTACTGTAAATACCTAGAAATTATTTTACCAATAATATGTAAACACACCGACAGGCAGACAGAGGGCTAATGTAAAACACTAGGTGCAGGTTGGACCATCAAAGTGTGACCACAGGTGAGGACACGGGGCCCGGACATGGTTCAGAACATTGTAATGAGCTCCAGCCATTATGTTTCAACATGTATAATTATGTGTGAATAATGTGACTGAACTGTGTGGGTACCTCCCACTGTGGGTCCCACTATATCCAGTCCCTGTGCTTTCACATCTAGCTCGAGCTTTGAAGTCGCAGGTGTTGCATGACAACATGCCACGTAAAACACACACACACACACACACACACACACACACACACACACACACACACACACACACACACACACACACACAGAGCCACCATGTTGGAAAATGAAGGCAGGTCTTTGTTGGCAAGTACAAAGAACATACACATTGTCGTTTAGGTGTTCAGGGACTGCCTCTGATAGGAGCATAATCAGATTCATGCGTCGTACGTGACACAGACTTTAATGAACAAACGGAGACGGGCTTAAAACCCACAGAGTTGTCAGGCGTAAGTCATCGGGGACTTGACTCGAGTCTCTACACTCATGCGAAAGACCTGATCTAACATGTGATTTATCCTCTCAGTGGTACATTGCACTTTCAAACAGAAAGATGGCATTTACACACATGCACACACACTCCCACAACGACGATGCCTTGATATTATGTGCAAGTGAACCCAATGCCACAATAGAATAAGTCAGAGTTGGAGAAAAGTCGCCGTCACTTGTCTGGTGGCACTCGTCTACAGGGGCTCATATACATCAGGGTTCCAGTGAGAAGAAAAGTTTGACAAGAAGTTTTCCAGGACGAAACAGAACAGTTTTATCCATTTCCAGGGATGAATGAATGTGATCTCCAAAAACCTAAGGTTTTTCAGTATTGTATGATGTGGCCATATCTCCTGTTTATCTTGTACTGCTGTGAAGTAAAAGCAGAATACTACAGCAAGTATACATAAAAAAAATCTACAATTTCACTTTGAAGGGTTGTTAATCGCCATCTGACCATTTCAATGAATAATCCTGCGTTTAGCTCCCAGATGAAAAATGATCAACAGAAAACTTAGACAAAATGACTAACGCGACTTGTGCATTGATGCCCGAGTAGTAGTGAACTCTGGTAAGTGAATGAGGTTTTGTTAAATTTAACTGACCTACATATTCAAAAGAAGGAAAGATGAGGAGGAAAAACACTGGGTTCCGTGACACAGTAATGTAGTGAAATACAAATACTGCGACTAAATTAGTTGTTTCCCTTACAGCTCTCGCTCTTCTATAAAACCTTATCAAGTAAATGTTTGCGACTCCGCAGATGTCTTGGTGCACAGTAGAAGAAACAATATAACATTACAGAAAACGATATAGTTGTTTCAAATCTATTTCATTTCTTAACAAAGGAAGCAGCACTCGACCACACTCACATTACTAATCAAAACTATAACTGCCACACTGAAAATAATAAGTCCTGATCCTGAATAGACACAAACAGAAACTCTGGTTGAAAGTAACACTTTGTAATTTGTTTTCCACTTGATAATTGTGTGTGTGTGTGTGTGTGTGTGTGTGTGTGTGTGTGTGTGTGTGTGTGTGTGTGTGTGTGTGTGTTTACATGTGTGAGGGGAGGATGAGACTGCAGCAGCAGAATAATTAGAAGAAAAAATATTTGATCTTAATGTGTTTTTGTGTGTGTGTGTGTGTTTGAAATGGTGACTGAGCTTTTCAGTCACAGACTCAATGTCACTTCTTTGAAAAAACAGATGTAGGTCATTCTAGGAGGAACCCCCCCTCTTTTCTTGACTAACTGACTGGGTGATAGTATGAATGCTGAACAGGTGACCAGTGATCTCAGAGTTGAGACTGATGCATCTTAACAACTCCAAGAAATCTGGCTGCTCCACTGAGACTCTGTGTTGTCTGGTAAATCAAAGCAGCTTCTTCAGCTTTGACAGAGACGCCTGGTGGCGACCAGGGTGGGAGAAAGCTGCTGGCTGAAAATCATTCAGTGATTGGATGTGTCCTCTCGGTGTAAATGAACTGCAGCAAAACTTAAAATTACATTACGTGGATAAGGATATTGTATGGTCATCAAGGAAAGTCTCAGCTGCTGGTTGAGGCCAGGTGATTCGTGAAGTGATGCTCAAATCAAACAGAATATGGTTGTGAATCTACAGTACAATACTATTAAACTGAATAAAGGAACGACAGTGACTGAACAGAACACAGTTCAAGTTCAGTTGTCACTTATTTATAGGTCTCGTTATTACAACACATTCTTAAAGGAGTAAAGATACAGAGAAAAGAAATGGCTTGCACATCCAACTTATCAATAATCAATCACAAAGCAGATGCAACACAGTGTGCAACAACAGCAGGGGGACAGAGGAAAGCACAACACATCAATAGAAAAATACTAACAATTCCCCCACATGAAACAGTAAAATACTGCTGTGTCCATGCTCTCTGAACAACAGCATAAAAGCCTTTTCTGATCTGTGGGGATGTTTGGTTCGGTTTAAGCACAAAAACAACTACATATGTATAACTATATATATATATATATATATATATAACTATATATATATATATAACTATATATATATATAAAATAGCCAAATATACTCATATAAAGATAATTATATAACAATTATGACAGACCAATTACACCAAATGCAATGCAAATGCGAGACCATCTTTTTAAAATTTCATTTCAAAGGAAGGAAAGGGACTACTGATACAGTGGCTGGACACATGAGGTCATACACTCAGGACCAGAACTGAACATTTTGGCATTTTGAACACAACTTGCACTAAGAATTTTTGTAATTAAATCATAATCATGCCAACTGCTTATTTCCGCTCCTCTGTCACTGCCAGACATGAGATGCTCAGAGTTTTCCATTCCACATGTTACTAAAACCATGAGGAAGGGATTTCATGTTCTATAATGACAGTGAAGGTTGTGAAGACTTGATGAAGGTTGAGGTGGCTGCAATCAGAGAGGTTGAGTGAGTGAATTGTTGCTGCTTGAGAGAGAGAGAGAGAGAGAGAGAGAGAGAGAGAGAGAGTCGTCTCTGCATGATTCCTTTCCATCATTCTTTCAGACATCTCAATGCCATGATAGTAAAACACAAAAGAAGTATAATAATGGACATAAAAATTACATCTTCATGCAAACTACAAACCACATGAGTTGCCTATGTTCCATGATTCCTCCTCAGACTACCACCTCAAATTAAAGAACAAATGGTCAGATGAGTGAATCTCAGTGGACAGTGTGGATGTAGAAAGGGCATAGATAAAGTAGTAAAATGGACGGTGACACAGACAAGGCCACTGTGATTTAAAAAAAGGCATAATAGTAACACTGTTAGTAATAGTAACACAAAGAGTAACACTGATCCAGTGCTATGTATGTGAGAGAGACACGGGAGATAAACTGTAACAGCCACCCCCCAAAACACACACACACACACACAGAGCATGACACACACACACACACATTGTTTGACCATGTACTGCTTCCTGTGAAGAGGTGGCGACCAGGGGTCAGCTCTTCACCAGCATCCAGCTGCATGTTTCCATCCTAATGATCTTTAAACCAAAGCAGAGAGAGACACCGCCACTGTCTTTCAAATGGGAATCAAATACATGTACATACAGTACACACACACACACACACACACACACACACACACACACACACACACACACATATATATATATATAAACCTCGCCTTTTACTTGTTGGCTTATGTGGCCTTTAAACTAAAGTTAGCATCGTTAAGAACTCACTTTCTGTGTGAAACACCTCATTGTGTCCTGTGTGGGTTGTGATTTCCTTCCCAGCGATGGTGTCGCTGTTTGTTTTTCTCTTTTTTTTTATAAAGGACATTTCAGTCTCTTTGCTTTTCCTTCAGTAATACTGTATCACCATCCTGTTACAGTCGAGTGCTTAATAACATCAGCGTCCTCACATAGTTGTCTCGTATGAGCCATGGAAATAAAGACTGCCGATAAACACATTTTGTCATTTTAAATTAATGGAATCAACACTGGTTCACACCTCACTGCTCAGGGACATATGAAACAGTTAGTCTCTGCTGACACATCCAGAAATGGCCGCGTCTCATCATTTTCGATAAAGTAGGATTTAGTAGCCAAAAGGAAAGTAACCATGGGTCTAGTACATTATTTTTTACTGCGCAGGGATGAAAGCAAAGACTTTGTTTACCTCTATCACTATAATGTGCTCAAAGGTAACATTTCAAATACACTGCCACAACTCACTAAGTCCTGGGCATCGCAAAACACAATGGCGATCTGGGAGTTTACTTTTTCGACACATCCTTATTGTCCTCTCCATAATGAGGGGAATTATTCACACACACACACACACACACACACACACACACACACACACACAGAAACACAGACACAGTGATGCAAACTTGTGAAACTGATTAAAATACTGTGTGAAATGCAAAGATGTCACCGGGCAAAATGAACAAATGTTTCTCACTTTTGCAAAGCTGACCTTTTGAGAGTGCGGTCTGTTTTGTGTTTGTGGGACGCAGACGATAGAGGTCTTAATCAAGCTGGAGCATTTGGTCCGGACAGCCACTGACAGTCTCGGACAGGTTCTCATTACTGAGCTGGCATTTAGCATTTAGTCATTTTAACATTCAGTTCCAGTCTCTCTGCTGACTCAGAGCACAGGCTGTGCTGCACTACTCCAAAAAACACGCAAACACACACACACTCTGCAGCGGGACGTTAACAAGCTCTGAAAACACAACTCAAGTTGTCTTGTAGACTGATTAGGAATGATAAAGAGAATTATATGTAGATATAGAGGATGACAAAGTGATGCAGCCTTTTTGCTTGGTTTGCTCAGTTAATTAACTGGGTTGTTTGTCCGTGGATTTCAGTCTTTAGTATTCATGCACGCACACACACACTTTCTGCCCTTGACTGTTTTGAAAAATTCCATTAAACTCCTCCAATTACTCTGCACTCACACGGCAAGCGACACGATCAACAAGTCGCCGGAAAACTATTTGTTTCATCCAGAGCTGACTAACCAGGCTTGGCCTGTGTGTGGATAACAAACAATCCTGTCAAGAACCAAACAGAAGAGTTGGCCACAAGTGAACTTCTGTGAATGTGTGGACCATCAACAGCCAGTCAAAATGTCAAACCTTTTTATACCCCCCCACCTCTGTGCTTTTGTTTCATGAACAATTCACTGTGCCAATGGAATACAAGTTAAAGCGTTCCATTTATGGAGGTTAATGTTCATGGATAATGTAAGTCTGGTTGAAAATGTGTTGCAAAAAGTTGCACTGAAAGTTGAGACAGTGTTAACTCTCTTTTTTGTTTTTCTTCCCCCCCCCCCCCCCTCTTCAAAAACAACAGAGTAACAACTCAAGAAATCAATGTAACTGCAGATTATCTATACGTTTCTATCAGGGTTATATCAGCATGAACTTTGACACTAGTAGATTTGCAGGAAGAGTTAAAAAAAATTGGAAATTTGGAATTAAGGATAATCTGAAACCATATCTGAAACCATACAAGAGTCCGACAATCAGAAAACAAATACTGTATATCAAACAAACAATACACAAAAATATACATCTCCATATTGCCTAATGCAGCTTTAAATTATAGTGTGACAACACAGTTTCAGCAATGGCTTTGAAGCAGTGGTTCACATAAAGAGTTGTCATGCAATTTTAAAGGATTTGTGAAGATTAAATAAAATTTAGTTTAGTACAAAGTGCCAGAAAGGAAAAAATATGAAGATCACTAATTTTCATTGCATTTGCCAACTAGATGGATTTCACCCTCAGCTGAAAACTAGAGCAGCTAATTTCTGCTCTTTGGTTGATCAGGACAAGACCCTGATTAAATATAACCCATATTAACAACTCTGATCTTTGTGTTTCCAAATCTTATGAGTGACTTTGTGAAGGGAGAGATTTAACCACAACACTCTTGTGGGTAACCCCTGCTTCTCTCAGGTGCAATCATTTGGAAAATCCCATAGTACTCAGGATGTCTGGAAACGGGGCACGTAAATGATTACCCACATGCTACCTACCCTGTGCAGCCTGCTGCTCTACAACGCAGCATCAGCAGATTAACGTCTGGCATACAGGGAGTCCTTATCTTTATGTTGCAGTTGGGAATATTTTATTTTGGTGTTCTGGAAGCGCCAGTAGCGCAGACATCTGAAATGTAATGAAAGATCAATCCTTCAAATAAAAAGATAGACTGGACACCTACTGGAACTGATTATCCAATTTCCCCCCAGTAAGTCCAGGTTGACTGCAATAACATTCTGCAAATACATTAGTCAGATGTATTTATTTATTTATTGTACACACAGCACAACTCAGGGTCCGTGAGCTAAGAAGTAACAGGTAACATTGGCCACACAAAAACTGCCTCAACTTGAACTGAAATTGACTGGTAGAGATGTTTCAAGCCAATACACATAATAAGAGCAGGGGAACTGGTATAGTCATTAACTTCTGTGTGCAAGTGTGTATCTCTGCGTGTGTAAATCTGTGTGTGTTACTGAGAGCAGTACTTGACTCCCAGTAGATGTCATTATTTTACATTTGCAAGCTCTCATCACAGCATGCGTGCAGCGGCATTTTTATTATTCTGTCTGTGTTATTTTGTGCATGTGTGTGTGTGTGTGTGTGTGTGTGTGTGCGTGTGTGTGTGAGAGAGAGAGAGATAGAGAGAGAGAGAGAGAGAGAGATGCACGAGTTGTGTGTGTGTGGGCACGAACTTCATAAAATTTTTGTCTCTAACAAAGTCCTAGATACTTTCATGTGCATGTCGTTAGCTGAAGAGGGTGGAAAATCTCATTTCCTTTCTGAATTTTCTTTGCACCCAAAAAGCCACAGCACATCAAGTGTCACAGTGTCGAGAGGATCGGTTCAAGTCACCCTCACAAATATCATCTTTCATCTCGTTCGGGAGCAACCTTTTGAATTACCTTTGTCTGTGGCATGACTGTCTCTCAGTTCTGGCAGGCACAGGTACCATGTACTGGAGAGTATAGGATGGGTTTTGCCCTGAGAGGAGTGGAATGACACGATCAATTACATCAGCAGAAAGCTTGCAGAAGGTGTTAAAAAGTCCTTTTGTGAGCGCAGCACCTGGATAAAGGCAGCCAAGCGTCTCCGTAGTGCTGTCAGCACCACGGCCAGCAGTGTCTGATCAGCACCACGGACAGCACCTTGCTCACTGCAGCGAGACTTCACTTCTGATCGCCGAGATTTATCTCATTTCTGACCAAGCGGTCCGTACAGATTCATTACAAGAGTGTTTTAATGAGTGGTTCCGAAGTCGCCACAGCCAAACTAATCTCCACACTGGGCCCAGGCTGGTGTGTGATTGCTGCCCCAGCAACTCCAATGGTGTAAATCTACAACACAAAGGCATCTCAGTTCAGCTGCGACATGTTTATTGATGTAAATGTAAATATGTACACACACACACACACACACACACATATATATATATATATATGTATGTATTCATAAAACATAAATACAACATGAATCATGAAGTTATGATTGTCACGATTGTAATTGTACTGTTCAATTGGGACTGAGCAGGACTCAGCAGACTCCTGCCCACACAAAAATATTTCCGTTTCATTGTCCAAATGCTATCTTCTTCTTCTTCTTTATCTCTATCTCAGACCTTCTCTGTAAAGGACTTTGCTCGGCTCCTGTTGCTTTTAAAAGTATGTGTTTCCATGGCCTGCAGTCAGATAAAAAAAACAGTTGATAACTCTCTTTATAGCCGACCGCAGGAACAAAAAATATTTCATACTTTTGTTTTCAAATTCCTTTTAGAAGGATTTTATAAAGAACATTGGATTCAATGGTTTTAAGACCCAGCTCCACAGTAAAAACCAATTTACTGTGTGGGGCACAACAAAACAAATTTGGTGTAATTCTACACTCTTGTTACTGATACAGACCATATATATATATATTGCTTCGTTATTTTATCCCAATTTTATTTGAGTCTGCTTGCATATATTTGCCTTAATAACTTTGTGTCTCTGCTTTTGTCTCAACTTAAGTAAAATTGAATAAAAGAAGGCCCCAGCTATTCACCACATTTCCTTTATTATACTGAGGTTGAGGCAAACACTGATCTTTTTCTGAAAAATACAGATGAATAGATGAGTCCTTAACATTTCATTTAGCGTCTCACATAACCTCCTCTCCTTTCTCTCCAGACGGTGCATAGCCAGTTGAGCTGCAACGACTTGCACACCTCTTCTTTCAGTTACATCAGGGTTTGGAAGTTATACTGCTCTTTGTCTTCATATAGCCTCAGAAGAGTGAAAATTGGACGAATGCTCTTTCACCTTCTTTTTACTCTCATTTCACTGCCTCTCCGTGCCTGTCCTCCCCTGTGTCTTTGTCAAAGCTGCGACCAGTTTGACGCTGAGTAACTCCCCTCGGCACTGACTGAGACAGGCGGAGACAGACGGGTAAAGGCTAAGAAAGACAGGGCAGAGCAGAGTCAGCGGTGAAAAGGTAGATAGTGAGGGAAAAGAGAAAGAGGTAGGCTGACACAGAGAGATGGATAATGAGGACAGAGTATGGAATGTTTCACGCTTCACATAGTATTTCATTCGTACCATCAAGTTTCTGGCTTTGAGATACAGTGCAGACAGATTGACAGATTGTTTTTCATCAGCCATGACTCACCTCCTCAACTCCAGCGACTGTAAACCTCGCTCTAAATGACCACTATAAATCCTCCTCAATTCCCCATAGAGGTCTGCCATATTTTTGCAAACAGCTGATTATTTCTGCAGCAGTTGAAGTGCATGTTCAAAACTACTGTACTCATCTAAGTAACATAGTGACACTCGATGGGCCCATCATTGCTCCATGGGTGTGTGCATCCACTAATTCATTTGATACGATAAACACCAACAAGTCACATAGAAAACAAAATACATAGATGTCATTTTGGCCAGACAACAAACAACATGTATTTCCCTTTTTGTTTATACGTGAGTTCATGGGTTGTTGTATTGGTTGATAGACTTAAAGAGAAGAACATACAACTGGGTCAATAAATTAAAGGTTTAAAATAGAAGGTTTAAGCTGTCTTTCACCAAACAAACCACATCTGTGCATTTATTCAAGCAAAATGAACCACATCAATAAATAATAGTAGCTACATTACATACCAATGTTGTCTCTGTTGTCACCGGAGCACTGATGCAGAAAACATTTCCCTGGCACCACTGAGACAAAGGCGCACACCTGCTAAGCTGATCCCATAATCAAAGCCAGCTTCACCCTCCCTCTCTCTGAGTTGCCACACCTACTCAAATACTGACCTATTGTGCCGCTTCAAGTATCATAAAAAAAAACAAAAAAAAAAAAACAACTAAACTGTCTCACAACTTCATACCAGTTGATTTATGCGTCTTTGTTTTTGGTTTGTTAGTTTTGGGACCTAACATACAGAGCTTGTTTGGAAGAACTCTAAGTCTTACATGCTAACACAGAGTTGACAGAGCAGGTGACAGAAACCAGAATAACATCCAGGGACACGGGCAGAGAGCGCACAGGTAACAAGATCAACTGGCAAAGCACAGACACTATATGGCAAAGGCAGGAGATAACAAGACACTGGTGTAACCAGTAGGTGAAGAGGTGTGGGGAATCAGAGAGCAGGAAGTAAAACTGAGACACAGAGAAAAACAAAGAGACATCACAACGCAAAACAAGGTAAGCAACAGACTGAAGATAAAAAAGTCAAGCAACTGACTTGCAACCACAAAGCTACATAAAAAACGTAATTTAAATTCAAAACTCAAGCTGAGAGATCGATAAAAGAATCAGAATGTTCAAAATACAAAGATAAAAAAATCGATAAAATTATATTACTGTGATTATTATCCATTATCTACAACTTATCCTTTGAGGGTGACTGGGTTCATCTCAGGTGGTGACAGACAGGTACACCCTGGACAGGTCCCTAGCCAATCACAGGGTAACATACAGAGGCAAACAACTGGAAAAAAATGCCCACTTTCCCTAAAGCCACATATCAGCCAGAGTGGCCTGATGCATCACTCTGCCACTGGCTACAACAACATTGTTAGTATCAGTATTATTTCTATGACCTTGGTGCCTTTCTTCACATTATACATGCATCATTGACGTGTTTGATAATGCTTTGAAACCAAATTATAAAAAAATAGCTCAACCCTCCAAACTCAACAAATGCAGATTGTCTCTCATACCCATATAATATATTAGCATTCATAAAATGTTATCACCTAATGGGATGGTAGTCCAAATATAGAGACATATGTCTGAGTCACAGAAATCCATTCCAGAAATCATACATAACAAAGTGGGATGATTATAATGATGAGCTGCCTGGCTTCTATGACCTTTGACCGTTACTTTACCCTTGAAGCACGATACCCTGGGGTCTTCATTAGACTCTGGAAGAGCAGAATTAAGACTCACACGCCACAATCCTGGATGATGGTTTCAAATGTGGTTTACAACCACATTTCCCATAAACCTTATTGGGGACCATATAGAACAGGAAGCAAAAGTTGCACTCAGAAAACATGTTGAAATGTTTCCCCTCTATTTCACTAAGGAGGATAAACAGCTAGATTGTCATTTTCCATCTGCTTTCCATCTGCCTTTGTGGAAGAGCGTGACAGATGACCGTCAGTCTCTTCCTGTTCCAGCAGATGTCTTGTCAGATATGACCCTGTGGCACACAGTGTCAAGTGCAGAGGCTGCCAGTCGCCTTGAACACACTCTCATTTGTTTACGCTGAACATTCATGGTCGCAATCAGACCAGTTGCAGCTGAATATTGATGCTCATCTGTTTTGGCATCAGAGGAAATGTTAGCCAGCTGTGGGCCACGTTTGGCTCAGTTGCGGTGTTGTGCTGGAAAAACAGCTCCGGTTAGCTGCATGGAGCACGGTGGCTGATGGAGCCGAAGCAGGACCAGTGAACGTGGGACAGTTCTGCAACCAAGACCACAAGCACTAGCTGTTGGCTGCTTTCAGTCGATGAGGCCAATGCAGTGAAAAGTCGAAACTGAGATTACATCTGTTTGTTTGTCTCTGCTCTCGGGTGAAAATAGTAATTAGCAGCTGTCTGGATAATTACACAGCCATTTAAACACACAATTGGTCAATAAACTCCTTGTTTTTATTGATGTATTTCTTTGAAAAAAAAGAATCGAAAACGCATGTTTGACAACAGAGAGATGTTACAGTGTCAGGTTTAAAAAGCTACTCTGGCCGGGATACGCAGGTTCAAATTGTTTGTGTAAATAGCCATATTGGCTTATTAATACCACTCTGATGGCTATGAACAACTCTGCAAATTCTTTTCTTCCACAGAGTTTCCACTGAGCTGTTTGTTAGAAATCAAAAAACAGGGAAACTTATGTGTTTTAATTCCATGACACCCCCCCCCCCACCCCCCCAGTATATTAACCAGGAAGAAAGATGTAAAACTAGCATTTGAATGGCCATAAAAAATGTTCATTATCACAACAAACTATGAGGTCTGCAGTTATGCTATAAACAAAACTGGACTACGCACATCATTGACAACCTGATTAAAACCACATGAATGTATCTGCTTTGTTTAATGGTCACATTCCTGTTTTTTGGAAAAACCTGTGCGGATCGACCCGGTCCAGTCATGGTCACAGATATGGCAGTGGGGGGAGCAGGGGGCCACACTGCAACAATCAGCATGTCTCCAGTCAAGCTCTTGGCTGGGCTGGTTAGTATGGAGATTGGGCCCCGGAGGTTAAATGAGGAGAAGCCTTTCTTTTCAGGAGAAAACCAGGCGTCTGCTCTGGCTCCCAACCATGTGAAATATTAACAAGGCCTGGGACTGCACGACGGCTGCACAGCGCTGGTCTCTGCACAGAGTCAGCATGAAGAGGTGGCATTAAAAGACACTTTGTTCTTAAGAGGTAGAAGATTAAAACAAAAGGAAGAGCGCATCTGTGAACACGTGTGCGTCTGATACTCTCTCTCACACACACACACACATACACATGGCTGAAAAGTGTCATCTGACTCCTATGCTGACTGCATTGTTAAGCAGGTAAACAACTGGGGATTTAAAGCGGCTTATGATTTGAAGTAACCGCCTGAGTCCCACTTCATGTGAGTCAGCGTGAGCTCATCTGTTAACGCAGCTCTAACATGATGCAACAGTGCAGCAACTGAAACACACAGAGACAATGTGCAGGAAGCCCTGCATCGCCTCTCTTTAACAAGGTTCCTGATTTGTGCCTTGCTCTCATTAAGTCTTTGGAAAACCGGAGGCAGACACTGACTCATTCCTGATGTAGCGCCGACGCTGCCCCCTTGAGACGTCAAAATGATGCTCATATCAGCGAAACTTGTCGGCTTTTTCGTTTGCTGCAAGCCAGAACCTGAATTCATGGTTTGCACTACAACAAGATTGCTTGACATTTGTTCACTGCTGAGTGGAAAACAGAGAGCGAGAGAGACGGATGAGATAAGGAGGAGTTGTTCAGAGTTCAATCTGCCATATTTCAAGCCTGCTGTATTAAACACTGACTGTTTAGTCTCTTTTTATTCTTGGCTTTTCCCCATTATTCCACAAAGAATCTAAGCACTTGCATTTAATTTAATTGAATTTAAATTAATGCCATGGAAGAAAACTCAGATGTTTTTTTTTTTTGGACTTTGACTCAAGAGCAGAAGTGTTCTCTGTTACACAAGTAGACACAGGCCAAATGAGGCCGACCAGCGCCGAGAGAAAATCTATACACTCACAAAAGAGAAAGAAGTGGATTGTTTGTGTGTGTGTGTGTGTGTGCGTGTGTTAGTGTGTGTGTGTGTGTGTGAGAGAGAGAGAGAGAGAGGGAGATGACACAGAGAAATAGAGACACAGGCCACAATTACCCTGGAAACTCTTCTCATGCTCTCTCTGTGTCCTGCACACACACAGATACTGTCAGCCGAGCTGTCCCATCTTTTTAAAGATGTTTTAACAAGTAATTAAAACAGAGATCCAGATTTCTCTCCAGTCCAACGTTGCTATGGCGATACCAAATTGAGTCTCTCTCGCTTCGTCTGTCCTCTACATCAAATCAACTTGTTAAATGAAGTCCTGAACTCAAAGGCCGACTAGCTGTGGGGTTGGTGTGTGTGTGTGTGTGTCTGTGTGTGTGTGTGTGTGTGTGTCTGTGCGTGTGTGTCACCTTAGTGCTGCTGCTGCAGTCTTAAAACCTCGTATCACCACGATGGTGGACGTTCACTTAAATAGATGAAACCAGGAATAATGGGCCTATTAAAATGTGAATCTTTATTTTAGAAATATATGAGCTGGCACGGATTGAACATAGTTATCTTGTGATGAAGCGAGACGTTCTGTAGGGACTCATCCTCATGGCGACAACTATTATGCTATAGTTTTGAATTCATCAGAAGACACTATTGAGATGTTGTTGGTAACAAGTGTTTTTCAATTTACTTTTGAGTTAATATTTAAAATTGTTTTATGGCTGATTAAAAATCAGCGTGTTGACATTTGAATGGGCTGTTTCCTGCACTTGTACTATATCAGTGTACGGCTATGATTTGAGGGCCATTAGCCAAATATTCTAAAGTCTCTCCCCATGAAAGATAAGATGATACCAAACGGCTTCCTACAAACACTGAGGGCGCCCACAGAAAAAGCAACACAACTACTGATCTCCCCACAAGAATCCCGTCTGTAGTCTATATTTAGACTTTCTGAGGCGCCAGAGCAGAAAGGAACAATGGAAGCAGGACACAGAGGGGTGTGCGTGTGTGCGTGTGTGTGTGTGCGTGTGTGTGTGTGTGTGTGTGTGTGCGTGTGTTAAGGGGGTGGGGATGGGATGTGGAGAGAAACGGAACCAAACTGAGAGAAAGAGGAAGAGCGAGGTGTGAAAATGCAGGCAGACGCATGTCAACAACCAAAACCCACACACATCACAAGCTCATGACGACCAATTAAATTTTTGAGTGCACATGTTTTCAAATCAACATCAAATTGTTGTCAACCAGGAGTAACACAAGAAAAGAGTTGACGGACCCTCCATTGTTGTTATTGTCATGATTGGTGCTGGAGCCGGTGGGAAAGCAGAGAGGTTTACACTGACATAATAATGTGGCCCTGAATCAACCCAAGCATCAGGTCAGTGTGAAAGTGCAAAGTTCAACCAGGCAGGAATGTTTTTTTGTTATGTTCCAAACATGGTGTTTACTCCCTGCTGGTGTCCACTGGCTCTCTGGAATTTACAACACTGTTGTTGCTGGAATTTCCTGTACACTGTTTAACCCGTCTTGTTTTCCACACAGGTTCATGCTGGAATGTGAAAAACACCCGTGTGAGGTTTGTTCATCGCGTGATTGACCCCTGCAGAGTCCAAACTGCTAACACTGCAGTGGATGCCCAAAGCAAGACAGGAAGTCAAATTAAACTTTAACATCCTGTCACTATGTGCAGCTCTGCCGTCAATGTTGTGTCACGCCATGATTGACTGGAACATGTGCTGGGTGTGTATTATTTATCCTCGCTGGCTGGCAGCTTTCAGGTGCTTCTGTGCACCTATGCGTAACAGTTTGCAGGTTCGATCAGCGATTCTTAATGACAGGCTACTGGAGCATACGTCCTGTCAGAGATTTCAACTGTGCAGCTACTCTCTCCAATCACATCTCCCATCAGTCAGTGTGCGGTGAGGAATCACTCAATATCCACATCACACGCATTTCTTTTTCACATCAGAAGATTCTGGACAGCAGCACATGATACACTGTGACTCAGAGTCAGACCAGGAGAGTCACATCCAAACCGATATTAAACACAACTGCTGAACTTGACACCAGCTCCAGCTCCTGATCCCCAGTGAGGTGACATTCCACATCTGAGGCTTTTCAGCACCAATGTCCCCTTTTCTTTAATTCATGTCTAATGCTCAGGGTCCCACAGAGATGCAATTTCTATCCTGCAAGACAGTTCTGGTCCTAATGTTTGTTGTTATTGGTCTCTGTCTGTGTTTGTGTAAGTGGATTCCTGCTACTGGTCTCTGCAGCTTACTGGCACACCCAGGGGCGGAGCTATCGGTGCGGCAGGCAGGGCCACTGCCTCTGGGACCCCCGGAGGCTCCAAATGGGGGGCTCCCAATTCTTAGACACCCAACTTCCTAACCCTTACACCTCCTAATCCCTCTACCCACTAACTATTTAACCCTTGTAACACCCAATACCTCTACCCTCTAACTTTCTAACCCTTTTATTTATTTAATTACTCTGGAATCTTTGTTTCTGGAAAGTTGTAGAGGTCTTAAGACTTATCTCTGCTGCTGTTCAAGTGTCTCTGTAGTATGGTGGTAAAAACATGTCATGAAACATGTCATCATCTGAGGGACCTGGGTACGTGCCCACGTCTCGACATGCTGCCTAGGGAGACCAGAAAAAAGGGAGGAGAGCTTCAGTCATTTGGATTTTGGGGTAAGGGTTCAGGGCCAGTAAACTTTTGTGTCTTAAGTGCATTAAAACAAAATTTGGGATTTAGGGTAACCTAAACCTCGTTCTGACCCTAACCCTAAGACCAAGTCCACTGACAGCCAGTGACATAATGAATCTCCTAAACCATTACCCTAACCTTAACTATCACACAGAAGGAGGTTGCTACAAAGGAAAACAAGGGATGATGGGAAAAAACCCTACAACCTACTGGCCCCTGTGTTTTTGTTCTGCTGTAATTATATACTGTAACTAGTGATATATTCTCTTATGACTAATGGTGGGCAGGTGCAGATACTGGAGAACAAAGTGAAGCCAAAAACAAAGACTCTGTATAAACCCAGGTGTGTGTGTGTGTGTGTGTGTGTGTGTGTGTGTGTGTATAGAGGCCGGGCTTTGCCTTTGCTTTGCTGGTAAACGTGTAACTTTGACCGCTCAGATCTGCTCAGTTCAAACGCGCGCAAATTTCTCCAGTGCTGTGTCATACAGTATTTATTCTAGCAGCCAGTAGATAGAGACAGCTGCTGCTGACTGCTGCTCAATAATAGATAACTGTTCGTTCCTTTCAGGAAAGCAAATGCTCGCTCTTCATTGTTTCATGTGGGGAGTTCTGCAAGAGAAAGAAAGAGAAACAGAGGCAGAAAGGAAAAAAAGAAAGAATTCAGGAACAAGACCACGGAGCAAAATGCATCACACTAGTGGACCAGTGTCAAAAAACCGAGTCGATTATTTATCCGCAGAGGGGGGAGTAGAAAGACGGATTTGTTTTGGTGAGGTCATGTGAAGATGACTCACTGTGTATGACACACACACATACACACACATACAAATAAACCCATGAGCCGTCACATCGTCTTATAGCTCCTTTTTTAAAATTTCTCCACCTCCTTCCACCTTCTCTGTCCCCTGACCTGGTTCTGTCAGTCAGTGTTTTGGCCCAGGATGAAGTCATGCCACCACAGCCCACGCTGTGCTCCTCGCTAACACGCATGGCAGAGGCTTTGTGCTGTTACCACTGAAAGCCATCGACCCTTCGAGCACAGGTGGTCGGGGAGACGCACACGGCATCATTCATTAGACATGAGCTCCGTCTACCTCCTCTGGCCTGTTCCCCTCAACTCCGAGGGTAAGGAGACACTATGGAATCACAGAAGAGTCACTCATATCTTGGGATTGTTAAATAATCATACATCAGCTTTTGCACCAAACAACACGGAGGAGATTGATATATATATATATATATATA
>JAFBJQ010000344.1:17500-152804 GCA_016785345.1 Trinectes maculatus | reverse complement strand
AGTGTAATGAGAATTTCCTTTAGATTTCTGATATCAACCGTGTAAACCCTGTGTTGTGAATAAACCTACGGTATTGCCACGATCCCGAACCCATCTGTGTCCGTGTGCATCTTCTTGCCGGCTGCCGCTGCCCCCCCCCCCCCCCGCTGCCGCCGCCCCCCCCCCCCGCCAGCCTTCCATTTCACATAAGTAAAGTAAACACAAGCAAGTCAGAGTAGCCTAGCTGTGCTGTGGAGGTGCTGAAGAGCCGGCAGGCACGCTGAGAGACAGAGAGAGCGCTCACCAACTAGTTCCCGTGTGAAGTCAGTACGTACGTACACATAGATACATATATACTTGTATACACATACTTGTGCTGCAAAGCTCTTTTAATGAGCTCTTTTAATGAGCTTAGTTGAAAATATTAAGACTGTCATCAGCCGTATCCTTTAATCACACAGGGGCCACATGGCCATAAAGTTAAGTTTGGATTCAGCATATGTGTCATTTCAGGTGTTATATATCATGCAGGGGCAGTTTAGATTGAATGTTCTAATTTCTTTTGGGGGGGGGGGGTATGTGGTGAATTTATTTATTACATTCACAGACCACACTTCATTGTAATAAAGCTCAGTTACAGCGAACAGGTTTATGTCACTTATACTCCCAGTGTGTTTTTGTGGAACTCATTAGCAGTTTCCTATAGTTCCTGTGCTGTTAATCTGTTTCTTATAATTGATGGGGCTCTCACTGCTGTGAATAATACAGACGCCACTGTCAGGTAATGGGTTTCTTTTATTAGTGAATGTAGCTCTATGTGATTCAATTCACTCTGCCACCGTGTTTTTCTGCTTTTGCATTGTATTTTTTTTAGCACATCTGTACTGAATAGCTCTAATACCACACTGTATCATTCAACGTCATTCTCATAGGCTGTCA
Organism: Trinectes maculatus; assembly: GCA_016785345.1. Lineage (NCBI taxonomy): Eukaryota > Metazoa > Chordata > Actinopteri > Pleuronectiformes > Achiridae > Trinectes > Trinectes maculatus. The sequence goes on along the minus strand of JAFBJQ010000344.1, from coordinate 151,886 downwards.
ACTTTACCATTTATCAATGAGGAGTTACAGTCAAAAGAACGAGTGAGTCACACATTAAAATATTGGCTATACTATACTATAAATACTGTCACTCCAGTGAATGATTAGTTTAGTGCTCTGGCATAAAATAGGAGCTCATTTTTAAGTTAATGGCCTTTTTTAAAATCACGTTTCAAAATGTAGGTGTCCTTAGTGTTCAGCTTTAAATTTAGATTTAATATTGTCTCCGGTTGTGAACTTCAGACTGTGAATTTATTGTTGTAATTGTAATTATTATTAGTATTATTGTTGGTGACCAATTTATCAGTTATTTCCTGTGTGGGGTCTCACGAACCCTGCTCTCGTACTTTTTGTTTACAATAATCATGATAAATACTGGGATCTGTTTGATATTTATCAGCAGATTTTCTGTTATTTTTGTTTCTCCTCCGACGTCAATGAAATCCATTATATAACAATAGAACTGACGGGGCCAACCCCTCTCTTTACACATGATGAATGACAGATACAGAAATGGCTCCAATGTACACACATTAACACACACGCACGCACACACACATACACAACCTTAGTTTTCTCTGTCTGTCTCCCTGGTTTCTGCCTGGTATGTGAGGTTTTTCAGATTCTGTTGCCTGATCTGTCCACTGTGAGTTATCTATCTATCTATCTATCTATCTATCTATCTATCTATCTATCTATCTATCTATCTATCTATCTATCTATCTATCCTTATAATTGAGGTTAAAAATATATATAAAAAATATATAAAAATATATATAATTGAGCAAAAATATTGATCTTATATTAAGTATTTTGACTCTTCTGCAAGTTACCTCCATATATACAGGGGGTCCTCGAGTTACGACGGTCGCGAGTTACGTCGTTTTCGTGGTTACGACACATCTCCCGTGAACTTCCTTGTTTCGGCTAAAGCGGTCTGCCCCGTAAATACGTACAGACTTCACATGGGAACTAGTTGGTGAGCGCTCTCTCTGTCTCTCAGCACGCCTGCCGGCTCTCCAGCACCTCCACAGCACAGCTAGGCTACTCTGCCTTGTGTTTACTTATGTGAAATGGACGGCTGGTGGGGGGGGGGCAGCCGGTAAGGAGATGCACACGACACAGATGGGTTCGGGATCGTGGCGATACCGTAGGTTTATTCACAACACAGGGTCTACACAGTTGATATCAGATCTAGTGGCACAATGTATGCACAATGGCACAATGAATGTATGTTCCGACTTATGTCGAAATTCGGTTACGACACATTCTCAGGAACGGATCTCCGTCGTAACTCGAGGACCCCCTGTATATATATTTTCTCTTGTCAATCCTCATCTTGAGCTCCTAAGCTTGTTCACTGATTACCGAAGCTGGTGGGTTTGATTGATTTGTCTTCTTTATTGACAAACAGTGCATTGTAAATGTAATATTCAGAAAGTCAACAGCTACAAACTCACACGCGCACAATGTACAAACATTTTACTGTACAGTGAACAGCCCACGCACATTTTCTCATACACACACACACAGAGGAGTGCGCGCACTTACATTATATTACAACATTATAATACACGACAGTGGGATGCTCTGACTATATGAGAAATACTACCTATAACACTTTGTAGGTAAACACAAGTCAGACAACAGCTGATTTATTATGCTGTTTTTCTTTTTTCATGAGGAATCGCACATTACACACATACTGGAGAGTGTATTTGAAATGAGTGTTTGCAGTTGGACTTTTGCAGTTCAGGTTATTTTGAAACACTGTGAACCCAAAGAGGCAAAAATCCAGGCTACAAAGCAAAACCTTTGTGTTTTTCTCTTCCTCCAAAAATTCATATAAACAACGAGAGTTTTTGTAGAGATAATTGTCAACACAATAATAATTGACAGGAACCGTCATCTCTTTGACAATCAATCCCACAGTCATCCAGCCACTTCATTAAAACAATCATATATTTTCAGCCTTTCTCCCGTCGTGTTCACTGAGTCAAAGTCAGAGAGAAGCATCAAAATCAAGGCTTTTTTAAAAAAAAAAAAACCTTTTTGAACACTGTGACTGAAGACATGGAAAAAAGTTCAGCAGATAAAATAGAAAACATTTAATTTTGAGAACACTGTTCCCACTTTGGAGATAAAAGCTGTCTGGAAAAACTCACAACAGCAAAACAAAGCAGGGTTTATCTTCTGTGTGTCAGAGGGAAACTTACCACTATTTACCCAAAGTGCAAGTTCAACTCGTTTGCGAAAAACCCTGCATCTCAGACACAAAGGTTGCTCGACTCGCTCGCATTCAAACTGTCATATAGGCGACGGCGGCGATGGCGCCTGGAAGCAGAGTGAGTGTTACAGAGAGGCTGTGGGCATCAGAAGAAGAAAGGACAGCTGGGGAGAGCCGGGAGAGAGAGACAAAAAGAGGAAGAGTAATCTCTCCACACCCGGCCTCATTTTTATTCAAACATCAGAGTCTGTCTTTGCCTTCGACATCCCCACCCCCATCTCCCTTTTCTCTCTCACTCCGTTTCCTCCCCATCTCCTCTCGCCCCTTCCATTACCTATTCCCTTTCACTTCCTCCCCTTGCTTTATAACTCATCTCCTCTCATCCCCAGCCTCCCCTGCGGTAACTATTCCACCAGAGCTACAGCAGAGAAGAAAAGCAGCAGGGCTGGTCCAGCGTCCACTGAATATAACTGCAATTAAAGAATAAATCCACCCAAAAGCACTCGGAGGAGACCCTGGCGATGCACATTGGCATCTCTGGTCCTCGTTTGCGTTTCAGTGGCCTCGTTGGCCTGTTTCTGTGCTTTAATTGGCCAAACACAATGTGACTTGATATATTTTCAGCCCAGTTACAGAGGATTCTTTTTGTTGTTATCTAAAACATCTGCAGCAAATGTCAGGTTCCAGTGGCAGGCTTTCAGAATCAAAGATTGAGCTCTTTTGTGCACAGCTGCCTTTTCTGCCAACATTCAACAATGAACAGAGAGGAACTCATCAGTGCCCCCCCCCACCCCCACATCCCCACACCAGCCATGCAAACACAACAGGATATCTAGGTTGTCTCCTTTAAAGGGGAAACAATATCTATACCCAAAATCCCTTCCATCTATGATACCCTGTGGAGTTTCTTTCTTTTAGAACAACTGTAGCTGTTGTTGTTGTCTGCATCTGTCTTGGCATGAACTTACTGTATGTGCTTAACCTGCCCTAACTCAAGGAGGAATGTCGACCTGTTCTAACTCAAAGAGAAGTTTTAATGACGAGATGTAAACAACTCACACAGTTCCTTATCTGAACAGACCTGCTGGCTTAGCTTGTTACTCCCAGAGCAGGAGTCTTTATCCCAAAGTGAAGATGAAAAGATGTAGAAAGGTGGGGGTCGCATGGGCAGAGATGTGTGTGTGTGTGTGTGTGTGTGTGTGTGTGTGTGATCAACTATCATGATGATGCCCATGCTTCAAAAGGTACAGAAGCTGAGCAGACTCATACTTTGAGTCTTCCTTTGTAACAGCCACTGTGTTGTTGCTTTGTGAACACTCCTTCTTGCAAGAATAAAAGTTGACTTAGGAATTTGGACGTTGCCTCCGTTTGTCAGTCATTCTGACTGTAGCCCCATGGCTTTTATGGGCTTTATATTTTTATGAGATGCTCTCTTTTTTTTTCCTGTACACTCATATGCATGTAGGTGACAACACACATTTCTGTCAAAGCTGCAGTAATGCACCAAAAGACCCAGCAATGAACCATCACAGACATGGAATCCTGCAGGTACTGCACTGATTCATACAGTCAGTCAGCATGCAAAAACAATCATTAACACTAACAGGCACTAACAGTAGTGTGACGGCCAACCAAACTGTGCAGCTAGAAGCACAACGACAGGTCAACCAGCAGTGTGACGTATTCCACAGAGTCAAACCAAATATACAACAGTGACCAGAAAGTCACTTCTCTAATACACACGCCTGTAAACAATGTCAATTTCAAAAGGTTGATAAAAAATACATGAGTTTTAGAGGAAGTGGATGTCATCTGCCTTTCAGTGATAAGCTCGGGGAGTTTTTGTGAGAAACGTTGGATGGAAATGTTCAAGAAAACTCCACAGGGTACATTTAACGAAATGATACATACACTAATGCATGTCCCTCAGCCCCTGCAAAGGGAAATAAGTGTCCACCAACACAACATCTTATCCTGAAAAACACTGTGAGATGCATCATCACCTTCAAAGGAAAAATAACAGATACCAGATAACAAATAACGGTACACAAAGATTAAGGATGGACTTTCATCTAACACTCAGTGATTTGTATATTTCAACATAAGAAGAAAAAAAAACCTTTTCCTGGAACTTTAAGATGTGTCCAGAGATTCGGCAAAGATACAATCACCTGAAACCAAAACTCTCTGTCTTCATGTCACAGTCATTATCTTGGATTAATCTTTCCATATAGTGCAGGATTTAACACACACACACACACACACACCCACGTGGACGAACCTGATCTCTGCTGTGTTTTTGAGATACTGTCCCTGACTGTGGTAAATATTTGTGCTCAAATCAAACGTGCTGGTCATAGTGTCAATACTGTGCTGTACACCATCTGTCCTCATTGTCTTTTCACAAACACTGACACATTCACATGAAACGTCTCCCGAAACTCACATCTAACCTCACTGAATACCGGAGAACAATAATACGATATGAAGAAAAGAACAGACACATCACACTTAGCTGAGGATGTTACATAATGTATTACGATAGCTGTCTGTGTTGATAGCTTTCATTTCCTGTGCATGACTTTTTTTTAAGGTGGCGTTTGATATGAGCTTTTGGGCACACGATTCATTTCACCCTTTATTAATCCCCGGAGCCAGAGCTGAAACTCTTCTTCCAGACGTATCTATTTACAACACATTATTTCTCTGTACCACTGAACTCGCTCCCAGTCCATCTCAATGCTTTCTGATTTGAACGTTCAATAAGCTTTTGTTGCCGGGCAACAAATGCAATTTGGGTCGCGGCGGTGGAGCAGAGTTTTGTTGAGAAGTGGAAACAAAAATGTTTGGAGGTTGAAAATAGCTGCGGAGCTCTCAATGTCATAACTTCCATAAATAATGGACTTTGGGGCGTCCCAGTAGCTGGGATCAGTGGTGCGGGACAAACACAAACACATCGTTGTGTAGCAAACAACCAAACAATGTCACTTCTGTCACTGTGAGCACAGCTCGCAGAGGATGACAAATAAAATCATAACATCCCATCAGTGCTATGGACTGGTCATCCTTGGGAAGCGAGTGCATACGCATGACCAGAGGTTTGGGCTGGAGACAGAATGAAACTGGTGGTGTTTCACAGTCGGTGATCTGCTCAGCGCTGAGATAAAAACCAAACATCTCCCACTACTTCTTCAACACCACATGTGCCCTGCAGTGAGATCAGGCCTTTATTATATCATGTTCTGTGATGACTAGTGAGTCAAACATCACGTGTACGAATGCACACATGATAAATGACCCAATAATTTCCTCCCTGACTCCCGGCAGTGTGTGTTTATCATGTTTCCTCATTGCATCTTTTCTCTGGCACGTCTGCGAAATCAATCTGCTGGTTGCAAATGCATGTTGTGTAAGGGGGGAGGGGGGGGGGTGTCTCGCTGAAAAGGTCGCTGTCCACTGATGAGAACATGCATAGGTCACGTCATCTGCAGTACCAGTATTAATCAGTGCTGTCAGTTTGACTGTCAAAACAGACTGTGACAACAGCGACGTGTCCGGCAGGCTGTGATTGAAAAATAAATAAAATAAGGACAGACATGTACCACAAAGGACCTGCATTGCTTCTCTGTCGAGTGATGATCGCCATCTGGACAGCAGCCGTATTGTTCGGACAGACATGAGATTTATTTCCTGCACTGACAGAACATGAGCATTGGCTTTCTGCTTTGTTCATGTGTTGCGTTAATGCTCGACTGGCAGACAGCCTTGGGGTTCACAGCCAAATCACAAGAACATTGGACGACGAAACCTTCTCTTATCTGTGGTTAGAGATTTCCTGGGCTCTCCGGTGCGTTCACGACAGGTGCGCCTCAGCAGCTGGTAATGACTCAATACCCAGAGTCTCTTAAGCTGTCCCTCCCTTTCCTCGCCTCTCCTTCCAAGTGGTTACACAGCGACGGTGTAATATTTATTTCTGATGCCTGATTCTGAGGCTCATTTCTGATCCATAATTGGCTTCACTCAGAGGGCATTAGCACTGATTGTACAACATCGTCCATTACGAGTTCAATCTGAGAACTCTGATTATATTAAATAGGACAGCGATGGATGGAAAGTACAAAGAAAATAGCACGATGAAACCTAGTTTTCCCTTTTTTTTTAAAGTCTGCAGCCCACAGTGCTTCAAAGTCTGTTCCAGTGATTAGTCAGGCAGTGAGATATGCACAGACAAATACTCCAGTGACAATTAACTGTCCAGTGCTGTTGGCAGAATTGAAAGTGAACGGGCGCATAGCAAATAAATATCCCATAATACCATATGTACAAACTCTTCAATATGAAGAAAGCTTTAGGAACGTGCCATTTTACTGTCAGGGCTTGTCCGGATTCAAAGGTACTGATGAGCTTCTTCTTTATAGGCTGTTTGTCAGATGTCAGGTCCACACCATCACCATTGCCCTCCTGTCTTCACAGCAGCATCTCCGTGTGACTTATTCTTAGATATAAAGACAGGCCATGTCCTCCTTGAATCTGTCAGCTGGTATCCTGCAGATGTTGCGTGAGAGGGACAGGACTTAGTTACTGTCGTCACTATACAGAGATCCGGATCGTTTCATTTTATTCTGTTTGCAGTCACAGCCTCTTTCCCTGCCCACTGAATCAACAAGGGCATGCCAACGACTCGAGAGAGAGAGAGAGATCTGTCCGAGTGTGAAAAAGGAAAGATCAGGACATAAATGGCCACGGTTTGTGTGTGAGTGTGTGATTGCGTGAGGCTGAAACACAAGTAAGAAGACAAAGTGTAAAAGTCTGCTCATTCCCAGACTGTACAACGGTCAAAACATTTCACACTGTGTCACTCCTGTGTGTGCGGTTACACAGACTCAGTGGGAGACTGGTCATCAGCATGGTGCCTCATGGACTGGACACTGGTCAGGATTTTCTTCTGGTGTCCGGCAAGAGACACGCCGATCCTCTGAAGATCTCTGAGGTAACAAAGAAAGACATGTGCAGATATGACACGTCATCATCATCATCAGCATCGTCAGCATCAAAATGTCAAATTACCAAAATTCAAATTAAAGGAGTTAACTGCATGAATTTAACCCAGAATCCATTGCCACATTAATAGTAGCACAACACAGCATAAACAGGAAGTGTATGTAAGAGGGGGCTGGTACACTTTTCAGTCAGGTGAAATATACCCCACTAAATTCACCAATCTAAACTGGATGGTGTGCAGATACATCATTAATCACTAATCTGGCATCTAGTATGAGTTGTTTTTAATTCAAGAAGGCAATGCAACACGTAATATATCTTCCATAAAGTCCTATATATCGCTTTACATCCAAACATATCCCTTTTCCCAGGATCTAACACTGACCTAAGTCCAACTTAAAAGACTTATCATCATAAATTTGGCTCTGGAAAGTTTCCACCCCACTATTTATTTATCCCAAGCAGTGAAGCACTATGCATGAAAAGTACCCCAAATAAATTTCACCTGCTCACATCCTGCCCGTTTATCCCCTGTTCATATGTCAATAGAAGTAATATGTTATAGTATACTTTATTAGTCTGTGTGGGGGAATTAATCCTCTGTGTTTGGGCCATTCTAAGTATCTGGGAGCAGTGGGAACGTCTCCAAGTCTGATGCTGGGGCTTCTGAACAAGGCAATGGCAGTGAAGAGCAAACTGCAGGCTAAGACACAAGTTCCAGATACTCAGCAAATGAATGTTTGAAGACATTTCCCCAAAGTGTCCCCGAAATATCATGTTCACAGGAATTCAACAGACCAGCTGAGCACCACAAAACATAATGCTTCATGCCAGAGAGGTGGGAAGGCTGCAGGTAAGTAAACCAGGGACATTGCTCAGACAGACAGGCAGGCTTGCAGACAGACAGATATACTCACAGACCAGCATTCAGCTAACCAGCTGTGCTGCCACTCATACAACTAACAAGATGCCGACTTGGCAGGTGAAGGTAGTGTGAGGCGTGGCTGAGCAAGTCAGACAAACATGAAGAGAGAGAGACGGTTTAATGAGTCGACCTACTCGGCTGTGATTTGTGTAACAAGTGGCAACGAGGTGAAACCAGAGCCCAGGAAGGAGTCTCGGTACTGGGTCATCTTCAGAGCAGCAAGCCAGTCTTCCACTGAGCTCACCCTGCTCAGGTCTGGAGCTCCGCGGTCTAACAGGGGGTGATGGGACGGACTGGAGAGTGGATACGAAAACACATCGGTTAGAAAACACCACCATTGCTGGAAGGGAGAAGTGTGTTTGTGTACACAGATGAGTGTGCGCGCGTCTCTCCTCACTCAGGGGTCATGTTGTTGGTGCCGGATTTGAGCGATGCAGGGTTGCGGATCATTTTGTCCAACATGCTGACAATATCTGGGAACTTTGGCCGAGCGTTCCTGTCTTTCTGCCAGCAGTCCAGCATCAGCTGGTGCAGCACCACTGGACAGTCCATTGGAGCCGGCAGCCTGAAATCCTGCTCTATGGCATTTATCACCTGAGACATGGTGGGAGAGCGAGTGGAAATGGGACAATGACAGAGAGAGAGGGAGAACACAAGTACAAACAAATTGTTTAGGAAATAGTGAAAAATCATTTTATTATATTTCATGCTATAAACTTAAATCCACTCTGATCAGTGTCTTAAAACTTGATCTGGTTTCCCCAGACGAAAGACTGCATTGCATTAAAGACGCTGTTACTTTGTCTGCCAGCTGGCAGAGTCTCAGGGGAAACACATCTGAATATAACTCTCTATTAGGATGTAAGGGGCTGTTTGCCTCCACCAACACATTTACCACCACCGTTAACAGATCAGCAAACGCAGAGTGAGGAGGAGGCTTTAAACGAAACCACTTTCTGTTTGAGGAAGTGATATAAACGACAGCAGGGAAAACCGTTTTTGAAGGAAAAAAAAAGGTAATCTTGTGATAGGACATCAGTAAATTCCACACATCATGGTGCTGGTCTGTGATGTTCAGGATATTAAAGCGATGGAATCAGATGTAAGAACATCAGAAGTCAAGTCCATCTGTCTTGCAGATGTTTGTTTATCATCACTTCCTGTAGCCACATGAAAACTACAGTTCGAAAGGGATTGTCTCCGCGGTTACAGCTGTTAAGATGCTGGCTGGTAAAAACAGGTGTATTTTTACAGTCTCCATTTGCATTGCAGAGCTTCATCCTGACAGCAGTGTGCAGTCAGATATATTCAGTTCAGAGCCTGCAGCAGACACTGATGTAAAGGCAGGTGGCTGTCGACAGATGAGCTTCTGATGTCAGAGTGAAGATCTTTTTTCAAGGTTTTTCGGGGGAAACTTCCCGTTTCAGAGAGCCAGTGATAAATATGGAAGTATAACTTTGATTTGAAGATTATTGTGTCTAATTATTCTACCCTTTGTGCCGGGAGTATGAAAATCATTTTTCAAACTGAATTTTCCAGGTCTAATTATGCTGCTTACAACAAGCTTACATTGTGACTTAGCCTTCTGGCCTTTGTTGTCATCCCTCCACACTTACACCCTTCAAGGCCAACAATAATAATAATAATTAGTTTTGGTTGTTACAGGGACAAATATTATAAACATATGATGTCATTTTTTATTCTGTGCAGGTTTGTTCAATGCATTTGAGCATATAGATCACACTCAGATCTACATCTATTTTAGTAGTTTGTTTAGCAATTAATTAATGTTCTACTGTATTAATGTTCCACTGCCATACGCTCACAGCTGCTCCTCATTTCCTCACCGTCTTCCCCAGTTTACCAGTTCTGCCAGGTTTTCTGTCACCACTTCCTGCCAAAGCCTTTTAAGCCTTTTGTCTTGACTGTCTGTCTCCTTCCGTTTATCGCACATTATTGTCGTCTCACAAAATACTTGTTTGTTTACCACTGCATTTTTATTAAATTAGAGGCTTTTGATTACTTTCCTGTACTTTTTATTTTCGCATTTTGTTATATTTTATAATATTTATGTATATTTCCCTCCCGTCCGTCCGCCATTTTCACTTCCGCGCAGCCCAGAGAATTTCTGGCAATGCATGATGGGATATCTTGGTCCGGTTAGTGCCCATCGGATGTTCACTACATTTCACGGTGAATTGTGGGATACATTGAGTGCACTATATAGTGGACATGCTATAATCCCTAAGCTTTTGGACACCACTACAAAATGGCGTGGTCACTATATAGTGCACTATATAGGGGTTAGGGGGCGATTTCGGACACAGCCGCTGTCTGCTGTGGATTGTTGCCAGACTACTTTTCCCTCTGGACTTATCTGTCTCACCTCACTCTGACTGACCCATTCTGAGTTTAAAGCCTCTCTTTCCATTCTGTTATCCAAGCTCCTGAGTCCCAACACACCGTGTTCCGTCTTTTCAGGTAGGAAACTGCTTCTTTGTTGTTCACGTTTTAATGACGGATTATACCTTTAAGGAAGAAGGCACCGGAGTGCCAGTTCCTTGATATAAAAACCTCGGCATGTTTTTCACCACTTCTCTTAAATTTCAACTTCTACGCCAGAGTAGGTGTACATGTAAGCCTATCTAAAGGTAAGCTGAGGGAATAGCTGTGCTCGTCTACCCGCCGCGTGAACTCCACTTGACCCCGACACACTTTTCAGGCTTTGTGCCACATAAATTCTCTCTAAGCGCTGCTGTCAATCACAATAGCAGCGAGCGTAGTGAAACATCACAGGTCTCTTTCATGATTAATTCATGTCGAACACAGCACCTGTGGAGGCTCCGCTGACAATTTCATATTCCATGTTCTTTGAAATTGTGTGTGGGAGTGTGTGTATGTGTGTCTGTGTGTGTTTGTGTGACATTGGGGTGTGAGGTTCATGCATAGTTAATGCCCCGCAGATCCTCGTTAGGCATCGTGCTAACACACACTTTCTCCATCATTATACATTGCCTGTGCCATTATGAACCGTTTCTGTCATTATTCTGGCTCCCTGTCATTATTGCTGCATAAGGCTGCTTCTGTTGCTCTGGAGCAGGCATGGGGAAATGAGGGGGTGAGGCTGCAAGGAGGGAGACCGGAGACAGCAGGGGGGAGGCAAGAGACAGGCAAAGTGTGAAATAAGTGGAAAGAGATGGTTGAGATGATCGGTGCACGTGACAGGGAAAGGATTCTTTTCGTAAAAAAAAGAAAAAAAAGTGTTTCTGTTTTACAGTTGGAAGAGGATCCTGCCACTGATTAATTCCACTGATTAACCAGATGGAGAAAGTCTCATGTTTATGTTCATGAGTTCTCAAAGCAGGTTAAACATTACTGAAGCATCGCTGTTGTCGGTAAATTTGTCACCAGGCGAAATAAGACAACAACTCGAAATATTTCCGAGAAGATCTTTGCTAAAGTCTATTTTCCAACGGAAGTCACCTTTTGTTTTGTCTTTCAGTTTAAACTAAAGACAAATTAAGTGTGTAATATTCACAGGGCGCTGGCGTCAGAGCCAGCAGATACGTGGTTTGCCTCAGTGCCGAAATGAAAGACCAAAATACCATCAAACCAGCACAATGCAACACACATCCACACACACAAAACTGATACTTTATACTTTATACCTTTTGACAATACATGTGACAACTTTTTTGTCAGGTCCATCACAGCCTTGCAGCCTTAAATCTGTATTACATGACAATGGGTGAGTGATTAATAGTAACCATTATCTCAATGGGTGGGCGTGTTCATAAATTCAATCTGAAATTATCATAGCACCTTGTAATTTGAATCCATCATTTCAGCGTCAGATCGACAGTGGCAGATGTTGGGATAAACAAACTACCACACTCAGAGTCTCAAACAGTGATTTGTTCAAAACAATGCTGCTTCTGTTTTCAACTCAGGAATCTACATGTTATATAAAGTCTGAATAAGAAAATAAAATACATTTATTTATTTCTCTATTATAAAAACACAAAATGAACTGTTAAGGGTGTTGTTAGAGGATAAGCACTATCAAGAAGACGAGTAGTATCAATAAATCTTAAACATACCCTTCTTTACTAATGTCAGAGCAGAAGAAAGGGTATAAACATGGTGCAGCAAACAGATCTTACTGTGAAGGTAATTGGAATAAAGTTGTCAGGGAAATCTAAAACACCCTGAAGAAGCAGAGCAGCTGGAAAACAAAATTTTGATGCCTTTTGGTCTGATGTTCCCGGGAATAAACATTTCTCTGACACTACAATTGATGTCCTCATTTTCAATGTGTTTTCCTTGACATGCAGAAGCCCTGCTGTGAAAGACGGCACAGGAAACAAACAATCACACCCACCTCGCTCCTCACACACCCCCTCATACCCCCCCCCCCGCCCCACACACACACACACCCATACACAGACGAAAGGCTGTATGAGACCCAAGAAAATGTACACAATCTTAACGCCCTGAACATGAGACATCAGTGACAACAAGAGACAGGCACTCTCATCTCTCTCAAACACACACACAAACACACATATACACAAACACGCAGGTGATGACTTACATCTTGGTTGCTCATGTCCCAGTAAGGCCTCTCTCCATATGACATCACCTCCCAGGTGACAATCCCATAGCTCCAGACATCTGACGCTGAGGTGAACTTCCTGAAGGCGATTGCCTCTGGAGCTGTCCACCGCACAGGGATTTTACCACCCTGGGAGGAAGAAGAGAGGAAAAGCGGAAGGAAGGGTTGGGTTGGTCAAAGAAAAAAAGATTTCTTTTCATTGTTCCACTCTTCACGCGACATGAAGAGATGATGTGTATCCACATGTGCACATCAAACATTTGCAAACGTATCCATTTTTATCAGTTGTACTAATGAGTAGGCCACACACATACACAGGGCTGCTAGCTGGTTGTGAGTGAAATGACTGTCTCCATCCTTCTGTTAATGGAAATTACTATGGCGACAAGCAGGAAGTGTGCCATTGCTTGGCCACAGCAATGCTCCAGTATTGTGTGTGTATCCTCTTGAATGTTTAGTTTTTCTGTGCTCGTCTGTCCTGTGTGTGTTTGTGTGTATTCTTACCAGTGAGCTTGTGTAGGTGGGGTCCGAGGTGTCTTCTTCCAGATATCGAGATAAACCAAAGTCAGACACTTTGCACACCAGATTACTGTTTACCAAGATGTTCCGCGCTGCCAGGTCCCGGTGAACATAACTCATCTCCGCCAGGTACCTGTGACCATCAACAACATTTACTGTCTCAATGTGTTATCTGCTGCTATAATACCTGGTCTGCTATAAAAAGGCAATTGGATTTTGTGTGTGTGTGTGTGTGTGTTAGCAATGTCACCCACTGTCAAAAGAATTGGGATTGGATTTAATGTTTGTGAACCTTTCATGAACCCACGTTTGTGATCTCGCAGCCAGATACCTGAATAAAACCCAGATAAGCTCTTATGTGTGTGGTCACTGTGTGTGTGTGTGTGTGTGTATGTGTGTGCGTGTGTGTGTGTCTGTATACCTCATCCCAGATGCGATGCCCCTGAGCATGCCGACCAGCTGGATCACTGGGAACTGGCCATCATTCTGCTGCAAAACCAGGACCAGAGAGCATTTTTATTTTCCATTGTGAGACTTTTCCAGACGAGTGACTCCACAGTCTGTTATGTGAAAAGACTCATCAGCATCTCTACGCTTTCTACCATACAAACTTACACCATGTTTACCTGGACATGTGACAAACTGAACACACATGACCACACATCTCAGACATTATGAATAAAGTGATGGTCTGGTGCACTCGTGCTCAGGTGTTCAGGCTGGAAGATGGTGAAACATGAAATGAAAGAAAGAAAGAAAGTCTCAGCCCGTCTCAGTGTTCCTGCTCGTGCCCGGCACAGACGACTCCTCGCCGCCGCAGGTGTCGCCGTGCTGTCTCACCATCCAAGCATTCAAATGTTTGTCCTGCCACCGCTGTGAGTGCTACTCTCTCACTGTGCTGCAGAGCCAACACACAGGCAGACCAGCCAGATCTTAGCTTGGATTGTGCGCTGTGCATTGTGTCAGTGTTGTCAGACATGTTGCGTTTGTTTTTCTACTCACTGACTGACAACGCTGCTCCAGCACTAACAAGTCTTGTCAGACTCACACAGATCTGAACAGATCTGATCTGAACAGCAGCTTCAGTTCACAGATTATATACTGTACGTATGTATATACGACCAAATCTACTGTAAATGTGTACAAGCCAACGAATGACTAAAAAACACCATGTTTTCTAAGGAGCTGAAGGTCTGTAGTTATTATGACCTGAAAAACATTTGCCTTTTTTGCAACCTTGGAGCCAGTCTGTCTCTTATAAACATCCCCTGACGTCGTTGCAGTCGAATTTTGTGTGTGTGTGTGTCTTTTAATTCACTTTGTGCATCAAACCGTGGCTTTGATGCTCCTCTAGCCTAATCCTCTGCAGGATAAAGCTTCTAGGTGCACACCAACACATACTCGCATTGATCTTCTGGGTCTTGCAAGATGGTCACGCTAGGACAGCACCACCGGAGAGATCGATCATTGTGTTTGTGTTTGTGTGTGTGTGTGTGTGTGTGTGTGTGTGTATGTATGAGTCAGTGGATGATTTCTGAGTCAAAAGGGGTCATGCTGTGAGAACACAACATCAAAGTGTTCCTCCTTCTGTTTTTAGAGGCGCCTGGAAAAAAGGACGCGATCAAAGACATGGACAGACTGTGGTGGGCAGACAGGATGGGAGGATGAGGAGGAAGGAGCACGGGAAAGAAAAGGAGGAGAGAAAAGGCAGAGAAGATTATTTCTGGTTTTCGTGTCCTGGTTACGGTGATTGTCTTCAACCAGTCAGAGTTTTATGGTTGTGTCAGACCAGGGAAAGAGTTCTGGTTATTTCACCTTTCCCCCCGTGCTGCTCTTTATACTAGATAGAGGTTGAAAGTTTGGTATTTTACCATAAAGGTTCATTCTTATAGAGGATTGATTTGTAGGGAAGTTGTCAAGGGCTTTAAGTTGAGACTGATTTGTATACGTTTTTTGTTACATTTATTAAAATCCCGGAATTGCCCATTATTAGTCATCATCTAATCATCTACATTTTTACGGTCAAAGAGTGAATTCTGATGAAGACAATATCATACATTAAAGATTTCCAAATTAAAGAATTACATTAAATTATTGATCAAACTATCAGGCTGACCTTTAACCTGGAAACCAGATCAATCAACAAGCTTGTGCTTATTTGCTCTCACAGATGATGATGATGATAAAATAGGATCATTGCTGAAATATTTTTTTGTTTTACAGAAACCGCGTGGTACAATATCTGTAAAGGAAGAGTAAACAACTGCTGTGGATATGATACATCATAAACTTTGTAGCTATGATCTGTTGTGTTTATGACTACATTTGCAGATTTAATCAAAGCATAAATTACACAATCATGCAAATATCCTGCATCTGCTCCTATAATAACTATACACCTTTTCCATGGCATGCATCAGTGGGGGTGTGCTAGTTACCCTGAGAAACGAGTCGAGGGCTCCGTTCTCCATGAACTCTGTGATGATCATCGTGGGCCTGCTTTTGGTGACCACGCCCTCGAGCCGGATGATGTTTGGCTGGTCAAACTGGCCCATGATTGACGCCTCAGACAGGAAGTCCCTCCTCTGCCTCTCAGAGTAGCCCACCTTCAGAGTCTTGATGGCCACAGGAATCTCCTTCTTCCCAACAGGCTTCAGACGGCCTTTGTACACCTCCCCGAACTCACCTGAAGACGACAAAAACATCAAGGAGAGAGACATTAAAGCCCTCTGAGATAAATGACAAGTATGAGTGTAACTCTTTTACATCTAAATTTCTGGGAATTGTATTTTAATTCTTGTACTTGGAGCCATTGAAATACAGTTCTACATAATATTTATTATGTTATTATAGATAATAAGTAACTGCATCATAAATGCACACGTTATGATGAAAAATGGTTCAGCTATGAAATCAGATGCAACTGATGCAAGCCACATTATGAAAAACAGAAAAGCACCAAAGTGCAGGCGCAGGCAATGCAAAAGGCAGGTTAGTGGTTTAAAAACAAAAAAGGAAAGAAAAATACTATTTAAGGGACGCTGAGGTGGTAAAGCTGCATCATCAGGCCACAAACAGACAAACAAAGCCAAACGAGAAAGACACAAATCCAAAAAGCCAAAAAATGTCAACAAAAGAGTCAAAATACAAGAAATACAATACAAGAAAAGCACAGTGAATGAAAACATAATGCTCGGGTAAAAGACAAGACAAAATGATACAATTCACTTATTAGTCAGCAGGTGATATGGGGAAAACACACACACAGGAAGTAAAACAACACAAAGCAACAAAGCGAATCATTTCAAAACATAAGAGGAAAAATCAATCAATCAATCTTGGCAGAATTTCACAATGTCCCATTGTGCTTCTTCAGACTTAAACAAAAAAACAAGGACACCTGTGTGATGAGCGACAGCAGAGGTGGACAGAGAGAGAGAGAGAGAGAGAGAGAGAGAGAGAGAGAGAGAGAGAGAGAGAGAGAGAGAGAGAGAGAGAGATTTTTTTCCCCTCACAGCTCAGCTGTCAGTCAGCTCCTGTTATAAACCGAAGCAGTTATGTATCCCTGTGGATAAACAGACTGTATAGAAACACACAGTTGATAGGTTCAGTCATTGCCTGGAGTTTAATCTGTCTCTATTTACTTGCCTCGTATCATCAATGAATTGAACTGAGGCCTCTGTGGTGACATGGGACACCAGTATATTCCCTAACCAGTCTGGCATTAGATACCTGCCCAGAGAAAGACTGGATTGAAGTACTCAGTGTTCAGCTTTACTACTTAAAAACCCTTGTGGGTGGCCAATGTTTTTATTTCTTTATTTATTCTTGGGTGTACGTACGCACATGTAGGTTGGTGTAAACACTAAAAGATGTTACAACATATCAAATGACTGCTATCTAATGCATTACTATGTTGGTCTAGCTAGGTACACTGATCTGTACATGAACCTATTTAAACCTCCATGAAGTAGTCCAGCGCATAGACAGTATCCCCTCTGTGGCGCCACATGTCTTTTGTCAGAGTAAATGCAGCCATATGCTTCTGGGGGAGATGAAAACCGAACGTCGCTTCAAAATAAAAGTCTTCATCCCAGAGATAAAAATCAGTGCGTGAATAATAGATGAGTGATGGGAATTAGATGACAGGCGGTGTCGTCCCCGTCTCACTGTGATCTCTGCTCCACATCTCCGCTGCTCATTACAGCGTCTCTGCTGCCAGTGGTGTGAACTGGAGGAAGGTGAGAAGGATGGAGGGAAAAATAAGGAGAGG
The DNA here is from genome assembly GCA_016785345.1 of Trinectes maculatus. Classification (NCBI taxonomy): domain Eukaryota; kingdom Metazoa; phylum Chordata; class Actinopteri; order Pleuronectiformes; family Achiridae; genus Trinectes; species Trinectes maculatus. The sequence continues at coordinate 134,326 of JAFBJQ010000344.1, read as the reverse complement.
AAATGGGAAGGAAGGAAAGATGGGTGTTGGGAGGAAACGGACAATGGATATTGTGGCTTCCTCTTTTTACCACAATAGAGGTGGTCGAGGAAGTGATGGAGCACTGCAGCAATTGTTTCTTGCTTTTGTAGAGTTAGTGTATCTAAATGTACTGTGCTCGAGGTCAATGGAAGGTGAGACAGCCCTGTTTGTTTCTATTGCAGCTGTGTTGTCGACAGTCAGTAGTGATCTTTATAAAGTGGGAGAGACGGTTACAAGGAGAGAGGAGAGTAGAGGGGTGTTTTTACAAACCGAGGGGAACAGAGAGAATAAGGTAAGATATTTTTATTATCTCCTTAGAGAGCTTTCTTTTGTTTTATCCCCCCCCCCTCACTCCACACGTCCCTCGGCCCTCTGATTCTTTGCTTCAGCATTTTCTCTGTAAGGAAACAAACTCTAAAAGGGCTGTATCGTAGAGAGAGAGAGAGAGAGAGAGAGAGAGAGAGAGAGAGAGAGGGAGAGAGAGAGAGAGAGAGAGAGGGAGAGAGAGAGAGAGAGAGGGAGAGGGAGAGTTAACTGAAACAATCAAAGACAAAAAGACAAAGGAGGACGAGAGACCGAGTCGGGGAAAGGAAGGGAGCGTTTTTATTTGCTCTGGAGCAGGAAGGGATTTGATCGTCATAAAAAAGGGCCATTCTGGCCAAATCTCATATCACCCGGCCTCATATTCTCCCTCCCTCCCTCCCTGCTTATCGTTTTCATCCCTCCTGTCGCTGCGAGCTGAGGTGAGAAACCTTCCCCTGAGAGAAATAAAGTGAGAAGAGGCGGGATTTTGCTTTTGTAGAGTTAGTGTATCTAAATGTACTGTGCTCGAGGTCAATGGAAGGTGAGACAGCCCTGTTTGTTTCTATTGCAGCTGTGTTGTCGACAGTCAGTAGTGATCTTTATAAAGTGGGAGAGACGGTTACAAGGAGAGAGGAGAGTAGAGGGGTGTTTTTACAAACCGAGGGGAACAGAGAGAATAAGGTAAGATATTTTTATTATCTCCTTAGAGAGCTTTCTTTTGTTTTATCCCCCCCCCCTCACTCCACACGTCCCTCGGCCCTCTGATTCTTTGCTTCAGCATTTTCTCTGTAAGGAAACAAACTCTAAAGGGGCTGTATCGTAGAGAGAGAGAGGGAGAGAGAGAGAGAGAGAGAGAGAGAGTTAACTGAAACAATCAAAGACAAAAAGACAAAGGAGGACGAGAGACCGAGTCGGGGGGGGAAAGGAAGGGAGCGTTTTTATTTGCTCTGGAGCAGGAAGGGATTTGATCGTCATAAAAAAGGGCCATTCTGTCCAAATCTCATATCACCCGGCCTCATATTCTCCCTCCCTCCCTCCCTGCATATCGTTTTCATCCCTCCTGTCGCTGCGAGCTGAGGTGAGAAACCTTCCCCTGAGAGAAATAAAGTGAGAAGAGGCGGGATTAGGAAAAGCTTCTCTCATGGCTCTACGGACCAAAGGCCAAGGCACATACTTGAAGCAGTGGGGGTCTCAATCAGGTTCATGAACTTTCTCACCCAGGGCTCCATGGCCTTTTGGATTGGATTGGTATTGGTTTAAAGAAAACAGGTTATTCGATATGGGGAGGGGGGGTTATAACATTTGAAGTAAAAACATTCCGCCGTCTCATATGGGTTGAAGTGGAGGACAAATATCATTTCACTTAAATATCAGCGCGTGTAAAAAACAGATGAGTGACTGCTTTGATAGCAAGATCACAAGGCTGCTTTGGGAAGTATACTGAAATATATTTGCGGACACATGGTAGCAACAAGCTTTTGTGGACAACAGAGCAAAATATACTGCAAAGTAGAAAGTGCACAGGAAGCATATTCCCCTGGCAACATTAAAACGCCCTCTCTCGCAATGATAAAGAAAGCAGATATTCTATGGCAGATGTACTGATTCAAGTACCAGTGCTGAACAGGTGTGGTTAAAATATAGACTTATATGTCTTCAGTAATTTTTGTTATTGTCTCGATATTTAAAAAATGGCCTGTGGTAATTAAAACGTGCCTATTGTGTTTAAATATGTGATTAAAAAAAAAGTCGTACACACATGCGTGTGTGTTGTGTGTTGCCGTGCGAAGATGATGCACTGAGGCTGATACATTTGCAATAAAGAGTGGCCTCATTTATTAGTGTTGTATTGAAGGGCTGATGGTGCAACTGAAAATGTCATCAAAATGTCATGTCTGATATTATATCACGCCGCCACTGGAGGTGGGCTGTGTTTAACCAACCTTCTGGTGACCAGGTAGGATGAGTTTTCATGCATCTCTTCCATATTCAGCCGAGTTAATCAGCTGGGGATCAATGGTGAAATAAGGCGCTTGGTCTCGAGCACTGTGAAATATTTCCTATTTTTGTGTCTGTTATTGTCTCTTTCTTTCCACTCAGCTGATAAAATGCAAAACCTGCTCTCAGGTTCACTCACCTCTGCCAAACACCACGGTGCATGACGACAGTTTTAATTTATTCCCGTGAACGTTTTCAGCATCAATAAAACATCGCTCCTCACTACAAAAAAGGAAAAAAAAATACTGCGAAATAATGAATTGGGATTGTGTGTTTGCAGATTCAGATTCTCACTGACTCAAAAGTCTGGCAGTCGAAGAAACTGATTTCATTTTTACAGCAGAAGATCTGGTTTCATGTGATCGTTAGTCTCATTACAGAAAACAAGGTTTATACTCTTTATGAGCTCTCTGACTTTTTTTATCTTTAACTCTTCAGCTCGGCTGCAAACAGAATGAATGGACGCTGATAAAATCATCATGGATTTTCACTTTGAGTCCCGCTTTGAACAGCTTATTGAAACAACATGACAGAGACGACGGGTGAGCCCAAGTTTTACCCACAAGAACTCGATAACATCTCTACCTGATCCAATGACTTCTTCTATTTTGACACAGGAGGGGTCGATTTCCTTGGCAAACTCCCGCACAGCCTCGTTGGGGTCCTCGTAGGTGAAGGGGTCAATGTAGATCTTCACCCCTGGTGAACTGTGACCCTCAGACAGGGAGGGAAAGGTCACAGTGGGGGTGGGACCGCTGAAGATGTCGGGCCTCAGAGTCACCTCTGAGGAGAAAATTAGAATTTTAAAAAAACTGCAGTTTTGAAAGTACGGTGTAAGTGAATGTGTATGAAGGTGGATGTTGTCAGTGTACGAACGCCGTTGCTATCCTACCTCCTCCAGTGTTGTAGTGTGGCAGCTTGTCGCCGTACACGCTCTCCTTCAGATGCCCCCTCCTACACACAACAACACAGATGATGAGATTTGGGGGGGGGGGGAGTGGCAAATGAACAGAAATTGTACACAAAACTTTAAAATGTTGTGACAGTTAAGTTGTAACTTGGCTGTCTTTTCTTCAGCCCACCTGAGTGTCAAGAAAATCATGTTTTTCAGGAACACATTGGTTTTTGGCAAATTGTGACAGTTTTGTGTTGTCAGCTATTGTCTCCTGCTTTCATCTTGGGATAAAACCAAATACACACTCAGATATATTAATATGTCGTCTGATCTTGACAACAGACACCTAATAGTGGAGACAGGTCATGGGGTCACAGAAACCTCAGGCACATCAAAATTTTATCTCTACTTTTAACTGCTGTGAAGTGAGAGGAAATAAAAAGCTGTACCAGGTCACTAGTTTCAATTCGGATAATTACACACTTTATAAATTAGCAAATCTGAAATACTCATACAGTGACGCAGGTGCCATTTAATCTGCATTATATTCAGCAGTCATGTTAAACAGAGTCTGATGTGTGCAGCTCCACTGGGGACAACTTCAATCAACTTCATGGTTTTACAGCGTGTTCCTCAGCAGATCTTTGTTGTCACTATCACAATAGACAACATTGTCCCAAGGACAACATTGATTTTCTGTGCTTTATGTGCGTGTCTCCTTTTTTTAAATGTGACCATCAATCAAACAATCCTTTGCTTGACATTTGTTGTTTTTAAGTGGGATTTAGAAATGTATTGACTGTACAATAAATCAACACCTAAACACTGCATATCATTTATGTATGAGGATTCATGTGTGTGTGTGTGCATGTTTTTACCTGGAGCAGATGATGGCGATCGCTACTAATGAGACGATACACACTCCACCCACTAAGGAGCCTGCGATCAGAGAGAGCTGCTGTCCCAGCTCTGACTTATACTCGTCTGCACAAACGCACAAACACACACACACACAAACACACACACACACACACATTGAAGGGGGATTTATTATTTTCACATTTTTGTGGCTCAATTACATTCACACAGCTGAGCATTGCTGGAAGGCAAAATATGCACCTGGCAGTTTCTCTCTCCAACACACACATAAAATATCATTACAGACCACAGACGTTCACTCCTGCTCAACCTCTTACTTTCCTGCTCCCTCTTTCCTCTGCGCCATAAAAGCCCCGCCACCCACTCACACACTCATTCACACACACACACACACACCCACACACACACACACACCCACACACACACACACAGACAGACCTGCCAACCACTCACCCACTTACCATCGGTGAGTGTTTGGAAGAGCATCTCCCTGCTGTAGGATCCGTAGCCCGCCACAGTGCGCGCCCTCACCTGGACCACATACCCCGTGCCAGGCCTCAGTCCCTCCAGAACCACATTGGGCGTCTCGCTCTGGACAACCGAACTGTTCAGGACGTATGACTGGGACTGCAGGGTAAGTAAAGAGACAGATGGATATATGTTTCACAGTGATCCAGGACAGACTATAATACTTCTATAATACTTCTTCAGTCCCAATCTGTCCGTCTGTCAGTGCTGGTCAAAGACAGTTTGTGAGAGAAGAACCGCCACTTTGTTTACACCACTGTAAAGTGACCAGATAGTTGAATTAATTTCAACAAGACGAGTGAGACATTTTTTTTTCTGTCGTGTGAATCGTGTGTCACATTACTGTCTGGGCGGGGGGAGGGGGGGCTGACAATCCTAATGAGGAGCAAGAAGCCACAAGGTCCATTTTTCTTTTGAAGACTTGCGGTCTTCAATCAGCTCATCTACTCATCAGCTCTCATCATCACCAGATTCTTCCTGCAACCTCTGTGGTAGTCAGGGTCTCTCCGCCGCCCCCCAGTATATCTACAAGCACACTCGACTTTATACCTGCACCAACTGCATGTTCTCCACTGTGTCTTCTGTCCCTCTTCTCCCTCTGCCTCAACTTTCCAACCTTCTCCAACACTGTAACCACTGTTCCTTTATTCCTAAAATACCCCCTCCCCCCGCCCCCCACTCCTACCCCCTTCCTTTACAGCCTTGTTGTCTGCGTCTGCATTAGGGATCCAGAAACAAATGAGCCATAACAGTGTTGGAGGGACTATCATCCATTTTATTCTGCTGATTAAACTGAAACGAAGTTTAATCAAAGTAAAGTAGTTTGTATAAAAACGGGTCTGATTATTTCGAGGGACTGGGTCATTGTTCTGGAAAAGACATTTTGCCTTTATGTTTTTCAGATTTTCTTTGTTTTTGTTGTTTTGTAATGAGGAAACACATCCACCATAATCCTCCCACTGTGTTAACAGAGAGCTGTCGCACTTCAGGAAATAAAATCACAAGTATCTGCTTTCTGAGACGCTGAAAAACAAAATGATTCTTTTTTTCATTGATAATTTAACAGCCCTGCTTACGTTGGGTAGTTTTTCATCTATACAAAAGCCTTCCTTTTTAAATCCACCCACTCTATCTTAATCACTTCATCTACCTGCTATCATCAACCTTGCAGCCGTCATTAATTTCGCCCGCCGACACCTTTCTCATATTTCTCTTGCCTAATGTGTTTATAGTCTTTTTTTTCCCTCCTCATCTTGCTGTTTTTCACTTCTTTCCCCTTCCCCTTTTAACCTTGTATTTCAACTTTTTCAAATTCATTTAATCAAAGCTGATTGAATGACAATGCAGTCAATTAGCGACACACAACAGGAACAGGTCTGCCTATGCGTTCGGGCCTCTCCCCCCACAGCCCTGCTCCTGAGGTGGATTAGCCACGAGACGTACCGGGGTCTATCTCATATAGAGTGGGCTACAACCTTTTCCCTCTATCTTCTGTGCCCTCCTTCTGTGCTCCATATCGCCCATTTCGCTCAGGTTTAAAAAGGTTTCACTGCAGCAAAATGGAAAAGGCCCAGAGAGAACAGAGATATGGTGTGATGATGGCATTGGGGAAGGAGGCGAGCGAATCAGGCGGCGGGGACGAAGGAGGTGGGAGAGGCTGGGGGGGACAAGCAGAGCTCAGGGCAGTGGAGGAGATGATGGAGGTGATGAGGAGAGTTCATCAGGGGGGAAAAAACGAAAAGAAAGTGGGGGTTAGTGGAGGTGAGAGAGAGAGGGAGGGTTATCAGATGATAACAGGCACATGACTGAGAGGAGGTTAAAAATGATGGAGCTCTGTTCGTGTTCCCAATATTACGCTCAGTAACAAATGGCCACCTCCTTTCTTTTGGTCTTAAACCCTTGTTGCTCTGACGTTTATGATAAGAGAAGTGTTGTGTCATTTATCCGTTTCATCTCCATGTGCAGCAACATCAAACCCTTTTTTTCTTTTCTGTCAGTGTCTGTGTATTGTTAATATACTGAACTATGTCCTAGGACATAGTTCAGTATATTGATCAGGAGAAGACACATGGACAAGAGTAGAGTCTGCAGTGTTAAAGGCTGGGAGAGAATAAGGTAAAGAGTTATATTAGGAAGTTGACTCAGAAATGGGGGATATTGATGGGGGTTGGGGTTTGGGGGGTTTGGGGGGTTTGGAGGGTGTGGGGGGGTTGGCTCTGTGCTTGCCACAGTGAGGAGGTTAGGGGACAGCCCATCTGGGAAGGTCTGGTAGCCAGAGATAAGTTGTGGGGGGAGAATCTTGCCTCCCTGTGCCATATCAAATTTACTACATTAAAACCTCATTATCTATAGAGAGGCTGAGTGTGTAGGTGGAGGGATGGAGGGGAGAATGGAGGAAAGGAGGGGAGGACGGATGACAATATCAGAAAGGGAGGTAAAATACAGCTGTCTGGTTAGGCTTATCAAACCGCTCCCTGAGGACTTTGTCGCTCAAAGCTATATGAGCTAAAATTAGTCTCTTTACGCGGTTGGGTTGTCTGCTGCGTAGAATGGAACATTCCTCACCTATTAAGATGTACATCAATGAAGAAAATGAAAAGAGGAAGGAAAGATAAAGGAGCCAACTGTCAGCGTTTGATTGTGAATCTGAACTGGGCCTCCGCGTGAAATAGCTGCACAGCAAAGGCTGCAGAAAATATTGCTGAAAATGACTTTGGGTGAAGTCGCTGGGAAGTTGCTGCTTTTGACAAAGAGAAGATCTTATCTGAGACTGTCAGACTGCAGCTGCAGAGCATCTCACAGGAAGCGCAATGCTTCTCGCTACGTTCTCGACTTCCTTTCGTTGCGCTCCGAGATGCAGAGCCTCAACGTTTGATTGCTCAGCCTGCTTTCCCCTGAAACTTCACTGTTACCAAAACCTTTGGAGCGGCACTTGACGCTGACTGTAGATCCCCTGCCACCATGACGGCGGCCATTGATGGCGATTTGAGACACACTTTGCGCTGGTCTGATGTCGTCCAGTATAGGCTCGTCTGGTTCACCGTTAGCTGTTACCTTTGATGCCTTGCTCTTCACCGTGGCACACCAGTTCTCAGTGTCCTTCACAAAGGCCTAGAACATTATGTCTCTTGGGTCAAGCCAGTCTTCATGACTATCAAGGTCTGACAACGGGGCGTACAAGTCCTCGTACTTGGTATGTGTCGTTTGGAATGAGTTATCAGCAGCATTCACTTCACGATCTACGTTTGAGTCGTTAAGCTTCAAATCTTCAATCTTGAACTTCAATCTTGAAAGCTGAGTGATCATTCTTATCATAAGGTCCTTGGGACAGGCTGTCGTGCTCGGCTGTCCCATGTTCTTGGTGGCTGTAAAGTCCAGCGGTGGAGCAAATGGGATGTCACTGATGATTTCTGTTTCTCCAGTTGTCACTGATTCCTATTTCTGTGAATCGCTCTGGTAGATCGGGGGTTGATCAGGCGGATCGACCACAGGTCAATCGCAGGTTAGTCCCAGGTTAAACTCAGGTTCATCACAGGTTAATCGTAGTTTAATCGCGTCAAAAACTGTCTTGCTCTGTCGGCCGACAATCCTCTTTACTCCTTTAGTTCATGCGTTCTCTCTTCTTGTTGTCATGCAAAGTGAAGCGTACTCCACTGCAGCTCCTTCACCCCGCAAGGAACACGTACTGTTGCTTGCTTGTTGCTTATTTATCATGATATCACTATTATCTTTGACTTTTACACTGAGCAGTGCAACCTTGCTGCATGGCTTTATCCAGAACGTATGTCTAGCCTACCTCCCACTTCAACCCCCTCCGAAGAGATTCTGTTCAGGCAAAACAAACACACAAAAACACAAAAAGCACAAACAAAAAGAAACACAGCTCTCTCTACCACAAATTAAAATGGTCCAATGTTTTTGTGATGAGAGAACAATCAACCGTTAGTTTGAATTACAGCAAGCTCTGCATTGCACTGCTGGATTTTACCATTACATAGGATTTACATGTGAATACACAGTACACAATGTCGCCACACACTTTCACAGCAGCAACAATAATGACACCAATATAAATGACACAGGGAAACGCAGTCTGGCTCCTTGTGCAGCACAATAAAATCCTGGCCACATACTCTGCTGTGGTAGAAAATTGGAATGTGTGAGCGAGACATCTGGAGTCATGGACTTAAGGACTGTGCCTGAGTGTTTTGGTCAAAGAGAATAGATAAGGAAGAGAAAGCAGTTAATGTTCATAGCTCTGTTTGTAGTTGAGACTTTCAGTGTGTTATGGTGGTGTAGTCAGTGTGTATGAAATGGAAAGTAATTAGCGCAGAGAAATGCAGTGGTATCTAAAAGAAATGTTTTCCTCAGTGTAAACAAATGGTAAGGAATCAAACATAGGCTGTGGATGTTGTACTCACAAGCCCTTGTATAGGTGCTTTGCTCTTTGTCTTTAATCCAACTGCAGCTTCAAAAAAGATGAGGATGTTTTCAAGTTTAGCTTTGGGTGATAGATATGCTTTTAATTTAACATTCTCTTTTCTCCAAAAAGGCCCTGCTCCCCATTGACTGGATTACAAAGACGACAAGATATGCAGCCACAAATTGTACTGTCTTTGAGTTTTTTGCTATTCTCCTTCTCTTTCCTGGAGCAGCAGTCTGATGAGAAAGCAATCAGGTTTTGGAGGCTTCACCCTCAATCAGAAACCCTCACTGGCGCCTCAGGTTTGAAGTTCTTTGATCGCTCAACTCTGGCAGTGTTCTGTTGATACAGGTTTCAGACCTTGTCCACCGCAGAACAGCTGGAGGTTTGATTGCCTCAGTCCGACAGCCTCACAGAGGCGAGAGGTACGAGCTTTGATTTTAACAGCCTCCACGAGCAGACGCTGTAAAGCGGTGCTTCAGTCTTCAGGTCTTTAAGGTGAACCTCTTTCATGTTGCTTTGTGAGACAGTTCCGATTCATTCCTAACACAGTCTCTCAGACTGAGGGGGAAAAAAAGCTAATTTCCAAGAGTCTGGTGAGAGTATAATTGCCTGTTAACCAGTATGTCCGATGATCCTGAACATCCAGACCTGGACAAATATGTGACTCTCTTCAGACTGTTTATGGTGGTGAGGATCTGTTGCTCTTATTTATAGATAAAGGGAACTATGTAAAACACCTGTACAATATTGCTTGTGCAGACTTTTGTCAAATATTGAGGTTCATACAGTCAGATTATGGATTATGCTCCTGTTTTACACCTTGATCTTTATGCTAAGTGTAACTCCTTTATCTGATCACCCAATGTGTACGTTGCAACAACTGATTGGTGAATTTATCCAGGCCGTGTGTAATTAATGACCTGGTGTGACTTTGCGTAACAACTGCTCTTCGGGCACCATCTTGATAATAAATGACTTCGATGTAGTGGACATTGATTCACCTGTTTCATCAACTCTAATGGATCGCTGGCTGTGACCATAACAACACAAAACGCACACAAACAAAGACACAAAGTCGTTCATCATCCCACTCTACCTTGTCATGGTATCGTATCTCGTAGTCGAGGATAATTCCATTGGGCTGTTCAGGTGGCGGCCATGACAATGAGAAACTGCGGCTCGTTGAGCTCACTTGGTGCATTATGGGAACTACCGAGGGAGCTGTTCAAAAACACACACAGTGCACAATCAATTAAACACAGCATGCCATGAATATGGAAATATGTGGAATGTAATGAAATATTGTCGGGGATTGTTTACATTCAAATGAGACAAATGTTTCTCATCCAGCCTCATGAAAACAAATTGCTGCACATGTCGCTGATTGGGACACAAAATTTATGTCGGCTTTGTATTTTCATTTATAATTTTAAGAACTACAAGCTGTTATGTAAACGTTTTTTTGTGGTTTAGCGTCTGGGATTATTTTATCATCAGGGACAAGAAGGTATGCAGACACTTCCACTGTCAGCCTCCCTGTAGCTGGCCTGTAACTGTAAGTATAAGAAATTGATGTTAAGCCCATTAACAGTGACACCCATTAACTGAAGGACACTGATGTCTTCTTGAAAATATGATCAATAATTTTCTTTTATGATGATCTGATTTGGGAAAAAAAAAAAGCATTAATGTGCACGCCATCATGTGACCTCCGTAATCCTCATTAAAATGATGTGAAACCTCTAAAGCCAAATACGTTTTGTGTAATCATATGACAGCATGAGTAAACTGTCACACTGTAAAAAAATAAAATCATTCTTATTCTTATAAATTGCCACAATTGACATTTTACACAGCTACCCATAAGCAGAGTGACTTTCATATTCGTGGGTCCCCTGGATCGCACTCAAAACCGATTGCATAATTTAACCCCCCCGAGTGCAGTCAACCGGAAAATAAATCCGTTTTGTTGAGTCCTAAAAGAATTCGGGCATCAGAGCGTTTGTGAAGCTGGCTGCGGTAACAAATGTGCTCGGAAAGCAGCAAGGTGACAGTGGATTATGTTTTGATTAGAAATGAGCCCAGGCTGCAGTAGATGGAGTAGATGATGTTATGAGAGAAGCAGCCTTAAATCTAAGTTTCGGTGGCAGTGGAAATATCGCTTGAGTCTTTCTCTATAAAGTCCTGATGTAGCAGTAAGTCAGCTCACTTTATAGTGTGTAGGAATTGGCCTGTCGGAGGAGAGGGGCATAGAGAGGTGGGCAGGGAGACGGGTTACGGGCATGGGAAAAGGGGGAAAGGGGGAAAGGGGGAAGAGAGGAAAAGCAGAAATGGGATGAACGCTGTGGATGTGCAGGACAGAGGAGAGAGAACGGGAGACGGGGGGAGAGAGATGACATGTTTTATGAATTAAAAGACTGTAGCTCAATTTCCTTTATCCCCCTAGCCACCCCTCCCTCGCTTCATCCACCATGCCTCAGGGTATGCTTACACACACACACACACACACACAAATGCTTAAACGAACACACACACATGATCACAAAGCCTCTGCACTCCCCACTCACCAGCCTGATTGGTTGTAATGTTGAGTGACAGTTGCTGGGCGGGGTAAGGGCTCTTGTTGGAGACTCCATTGATTGCCTGTAGAACATACGTGTGATTGTCAGTTATTTCACCTCGGAGACATTAGTACTGATTTTAAGTGTCTACTAAGTCATCTCCCCTTGTTCCGTCATGTTGCCCTGTTTATATGTACATGTAAACATATATGTAAAAGTACATGTAAACCTACATGTACAATGGAAATAGTAAGGCTAGTTTGGCGGTTTATCTAACACACTACTCCCTTTTTATTTATTTTTTCCATAAGTCATTACAATCAATACTTTCAATCATTGCTGATCTGTTCATCCCAAAACATCGTTAAGAGGCACTCTCATCCAGGACACACTATTTGTATCAGTGCGTCGTTACAATATCATTATTTCCTATATGTTTGAGTTGAAAATCATCACATATTCATAGATTCACTAAACAGATCCTTACTCTTCACTTGTAACATGAGGAGACTGAAGTCACATATTCCCTTCACAAAAAAAAAAACAAATCACACAGCACGTTATCATGACTTTGACACGCAGCCTTGATGGGAAACTGGGCTGACGGCACAGTGGGGAGGGTTCACTGCTGCACCAGCTTTATAGACGTCTGGATGGCTTTGTGGTCTGAGACAACATGATATAACTGCAGATTGGGCCTCAGGTCAGAACGCATTAATGCAGCCTCAGTATCCTTGAGCATCATAGTGATTATCTGGCAGTTGAAAGCAACAAGGTTGCTTCTGAAGAGGGTAATACATAATAAGTATTCCACTTCAATCACTTATCCACAAAGCCTGACAATAATTAATGAAGCAAGCAGACTCTTATGAGCCAATAGTAAGGATTCTATAGTATGTTGTAAAGCGGAAGGGCAGTGAAACAATAATAATGCAGGAATGGTATGTGATTATTTTTTCTGCATTAACACTGTTTTCCTGTCCCACTGGAGTCTATTGTACCTACTGTGAATTTAAGATGAATCCAGCTGAGATGCTCCACAAAGCAGCCAGTAACAAACTTTTAGACGCAACATTTAGTTTGTTTACTGCTTAAGGGATTGATTTACCCTGCAGTATTCCTGTAACAACCTGGTCGGGTAAACAAAACACTTCCCAGAAGGAATAAAGATGTAAAAAGGCACCCGTCTCCTTGGGGACCAACCTGTATATCAAAGGTGTATGACGTGTGGGCGCGCAGCTTGCTGATCTCCACCTTGGTTTCCTTTAACCTCAGTTTGCCTGGAACAAACGCCACGCTGTCGTCGCATGGCTGACATGCCCTGCGCTCGTTGCTGTGGCACCGGCGGCACAAGACGTTGTAGGACAGGTCGTCACGGTGGCCCGTGTCACGTGGGGCGTGCCACTCCAGCAGCACGGATGTCTGGTTGACAACTGAGACCAGGTTGCGAGGAGCTGAGGGGACACCTGGGGAGACGTGTCAGGAGACATGTCACACTGAATATAACATGTTTCCAGTGTCTTTGTGTCTCAGTTGGACAAAAATGTACAACAGTGAGAAGTTAGACAAAGACTTTAGTATGTCAAGAAAATGTCAGTTTATAAACTGAAGTATGGACGAGGTCCTTACTTGCTCAAAGGTCCATAAAGGAAAGATGCTGGAGCTCAGTCGGGTGAACGTAGTGAAAACATGGATGATATAAGTGGCTCTACATTTAAAGCTGTTGTCTCACCATGTTTGTTTCACGTGGCGTTTCCAACCTGTCTTACCGAATGTGAAAGGGTTAAAAACGTCAAACTTCAAACTTCAAAAAAAAGTCCTTTTGTCTTTTTGCAGTCAGTCAGTCATTGTCTCTCGTGTCGTATCTCCCTCTCTCTATTCTTATCGTTTTGATCTGAGGAGAAACTCAGGGTGTTAGGGTGTTAAAGTGAGTCTTTAACACCCACCCAGAGATTTCACAAGGTTAAAGCCAGCGGGTTCACTTCTCCTTGACAGTCACAGGCTGTGTGACACACACAGACACACTCGTATGACATACTGAAACCAAAACACATAAAACTGATATTCAACCTTGGAGCATGTTGAATCACAGCGTCATAAGAAACGCCTGAGCTGGACAAGTGGAGTGAGTGTGTGTGTGTGTGGGTGTGTGTGTGTGTGTATGCTTCTTAAACAAACAATCAGTGATACACACACCGTGGCATCAGAGTTAACAATCAGACGGGGGTTGAAACTCTTACAACGTTCCTGCTGAGAAAGACAGGACCAGTCAAACGCAGTGTGTTCATAATGACATGCACACAGATACATGCAGTGTGTTGACACAAATGTTCAACCAATCTTACTTCTTAACTTCTTAACCAAGCCGACCAAATGCACATTCAATACACTGCACATTCAGACACAGGACAGGTATAAAGGAGGTCATGTGCATAGCTCCAATTGACCATTTTTACTTCTACGACAATAAAGTGCCATTCCACCCATCTCAATGACTCAATGTGTTATCTACAAGCTGCACTGACCCATACACATAAATACTCCTAAAAACCCCACATACCTATCCAGTACACACACACACGCACACACACACACACACACACACACACACACACACACACTCACACATGCACACAGCTCGAGATGAGGTGCACTATGGGGATGATTTTTCGTTCAGGCAACTGTCCACACACTGTGTGCTCACTCTTCCATTCCACCGATCCGGTTTTATATCTGATTGAACGTCACACCAAATACAAATAAACCTGGAGCTCCATCCTATCTTGAAGTTCTGAGTGTTTTCACCTGGCCCTTTTTTTCCACCACTGCTATGTCCGAAAAAGAAATTAGTTTCTGCCCTTGAATTGTAAGTGCCTCAGTAATTCACACCTTTTTACTGGGAAGTGGATTTTTTCTCCTGTCAGCATCAGTTTAAGGGTTCACTGCTGCTGCTGCTGCTGATGTCTGAATAGGTTAACCCCAAACTTTATTCAGAAATATCTTCTTTAATAAACTGCCACTCTGAGGTTTCCTTCTTTGCATATCTCCACCGAATAAAAACTTAAATGCCACTTAAATGCAGCATGAAGCTGTAATGATCTTTCTGATGCTTTTACCGTTTGCCATTAGGGACTTTAATGTTTTAAGGTTTAATTATTCGTCAGTCATACATCAGACAACCACTGCTACAAACAGAGTGACTAACAACCAGTCATGTTCATATTAACATCTACAGGCAATGAAGGCAATGTACCTAATCTCAAATATAAGAATTTTCCACTTTGAATCAAGGGTAAATAAGTAAAAACACTGTTATGCTTACTCCACTGATTTTCACAGTTTGTCCTTAAAAAGATTAAATGTGACAAAGCACACAGTACATTTAGCTTTATAATATAAATACACAGTTCATGATCTATAACTTGCTCTCACTTTGATGAAATTAGATTTTACTCACTTTATATTCACTTCTATTCATTCAATTGTTAAACTCAATTGTTAAGACCAAAGTCCATCAAATCTGAACCACACTACAGGTGTGAAAGCTGTGCACTGCTGAGCGGGTCATGGTATAATGGTATGATGCTGTCAACATAAAGGCTATAAACACTAAACAATTCCACAGTTAGTAGATAAATGTCAATAGGTAGGCAACATCATTCACTTTTGTAATTCATTGACTAAGATAACCTGACTGTGTTTTGGGATGCAGTATAAATATTAACGTAAAGTCCTTTCTGAGTATAATGAGTCCAAGAATAAAGTCCAACCTGTGAATGAACCAATGTTTTTTCAACCACAAAAAAAACCCTGTTCTATCCAGGTCACAAACAAACACTAGCACCTGTACACGTACGCACATACGCAGTCTGGAGCCTGGCTCCACAGTCACAACACACAAATGATTCATGTTTCAGCCTACTTTCACTGTCTCTCTGTGGAACAGGGAGCCTGCATTATTCTAACGCCGGGCCTTGTCTTGAATAGCAGCATCGCCTCTTTAACACTCGATTCACATATTCCCTTCAATGGAACGTCTGAGGAACGCGGCAGCATTATTATTACTTACCGCTCCCAAAATCCCCAAACGGGAAGAGGAACACTGCAGCACGCTCACTCTGCATGAGGCGCATTAAAGTAGAGTTGTATTGACCTTTTAACGGTTTAACGATGAGCTAATGGACTAATAATGATGTCAAACACTGATACGCCATAATTTGTCCCTCAGTTCAAAGACTTGGCTTCATGAACCTGTAGCGTTCATCCTCAAGCGTAGACACGCTCGACTAAATTACGGCAGGGCTTATTGTGTTGATTTGTGTTTGTTTGTGCGCGTGTTTGTTTGATGGAGAGAGAGGCAGGCTGACTCACTGGTGCACTCGTCCTCAGGTTTGTCCATGTCGCCGCGGTAATAGCCGTTCCGACAGCCACAGAGGGTGGCAGCCTCGATGGTGGAGCGACTGTTGAGCGGACACTGCTGACATAATCCTCCCCCCTGGGAGGACTTAAAGGTTCCCTGAGGACAAGCTGGAAAGAGGGGACAGAAGGGGGCATTAAAAGATGTACAACTTACAGGTTTCAAAACTCATATTAAATGTAAAGGATCAGAATTAATTTTCTTCATGCCTGTCATCTTTGTGCTTGGATTATTTGTTTTGATCGCGAAACATTTGGGAAACTTAAAACCGTGTTTTATGAGGAAATTGCGTGAGTTGTGTTATTATTGGTGCGACGAAGTTGACAAAGCACAGAGGGGGATTTTCGAGGATAGGAGCTCGTGATCTTGTTCTGTCAAGATACACGAAAACTTTTTGTGTGGGTCCACAAAAATGTGTCACGCCGATTATCTGTGTTTCATTTCTCTAGCTACCGTATCTGGGTCAGAGTTGTTTCAGTCCATACATTTGAACTGAAAACGTAACTTTATGGCACCAAATACATACATGAATTCTTTAAGATGATGGCCCCCCTTCTTTCCCTCCACTTTTATTCATCCAACGACGGCTCATGCTGAGCGTAGAGCACATCCTTGTTATTCAGCTTCCCTACATGCAGTTCCATCACTGGCACTGCAGCGTGCCTGGAACAAGACTATCTGTGCTGGTGACAAAAAGTCGGAATCAAAAGTGGCACAAACAGTCCATTTTTTTCCTTCTAGAATTACTTGCCAAAGTCGCGTGGAAGATTAAAAAAGAAGAATGGCACATTTGAAAATGTATCAGGTCAGCTTAACGGACTGAAATGTACCTGTCAATCATCCAATGTGAAACATCAAGTCAGAGGAGATTATATCTCAACGGCATCCCCATTTTATTTTTAAAGACAGGATTTGAAAAGTGCCTGTCTGTGGAAGCAAATATATTCTGAATTATAAGAAAAGAGGGGGAAAAGAGACAAACAGGGAGTTTTTTTTAAATGTCACTTCACCACTAGGTTGCATTAGGTGTTTTATGATAAGAATGCTGTATGAACAGCATTGTACACGCAGGCTTTTGAGGAATCCACACAACAAAGCAGAGTTGAAAACGATGACATGAAAGGCATTAAAGAAGCAAATAAGAGCAACTGCTGTGACATTAAGAAGCTTCAGTGTCACATAAATCAAATGTCAAACGGTTTGAAGCAGAACCAAAGCCAAATGTAGAAAACAGGAGACAAGAATGGACAGAAACACAAAGGAAAATTCTCTTTTCTGTCCTTTTCTGTCTTTTTCCATATAACATTGTATTTGTTTTCCCCCCTCTGGAATGTTGTATTTGTTTTCCCATTGGCTTTGCTAATGACGTTCATGTAAAATAATCAAAGTGGCTGACAGAGAAATTTAATGGTGCTTTGTTAGTAACGACCACATGCTCCCTACATTGACTGATCTTTTACAAAAACAATCAAGGAGCATAATTAGCAAAGCTTTTGGAGTGCATTCTGGGAACTTTGTAAGAAGGATAATGCTGCTAACCCTAAGAACTTTGAGATGTTGCTATACTATTATTATTGACTGCTCTTGGTGTAAAACAATTATTAAATCCTCACCATTATGAATGTTTATGTGCCATGACAATGGTGGTGGTGGTGGTGGTGGTGGTGTGTGTGTGTGTGTGTGTGTGTGTGGGGGGGGGGTAAAGTACAAATGTGGACAATGCCTCAAGTTTGAACCCTGCCAACCTCCTCAGCCCTGCACACCTGTCTAATCCTTTCTGCTTCTGAAAGACACTGAAACCCCTCCATTCAGACAGATGTGTTCTTTAACCATCAGACAAGCACAACGGTGGAATCACACTGACTCTTTAAGAGTGTAAGGCTGTGGGGGATTAGGGATTAAGATGCAGACAATGTATCACAGCATCCCAAGGATGACTTCATCCAGGGATCTTTGTTGGAGCATCACCTCCCTCATTTCTTGTCACACCTCAGCTGTCTGTAATAAATGAATGACAAAATAGCCCTGATGTACAGAAAGGTGTATTTCCTTCTTTTCTGTGTGTCTTTGTCACACTCTCTCTCTCTGTTAGCTCCTTTATATTCAGATAGCTTCCTTCCTTTGAAGTTGCCTGTCAGTGGTTTGTGCGTCTTTGTGTGTAGTGCGTGGGTGTTGGTGTACGCGTGTGAGTGTGTCTCGAATACGCAGATAGACATATGGCTTGTCAAGGTCATTTATTCAACAACCTCATACACACAGGGCATGTAACCATGGCAACAAGTCATGCTCCCGCTCACTTAGTTATGACTGGAAACCCACTTAAAGTTATTTCTCTCTCTCGCTTCCTGTGCTCAGCTGTCTGCGGATTTCAAACAGCAAACACTGCAAATGTGATGCATGTAAATGCTGATGTTTGACAGTCTGCTAAATCAACAGCATTAGCATTACATTAGATGAGCAACTGACTTGACAATAGTGGTACTGAGTTTCTAGTAGTACTCACTGTACTATTGTAGTACTCTTGGTGCTAATCATTTTATTAGTTTATTAGTTGTTTTATTATTTTAGTGTGTGAATGTTTAATTGTTGACCATTCAGAATAAACATTTGAGATTTTTACAGAATTAACAGAAACAGAAAGTAGTATAGATGTCTTATTCTGGCTTTTTTTTTTTTGCTAATTTGGAAAAAAAATAAAAGCTTTCAGGACAGAAAGTCAGAGCAAAAATAAATAAATAAATAAAAATGCGAAAATCCAGCCTGTAGAAAGAACAAGTCTAAGAACAGATGGGGACTACAAAACAAAGATCATGAAAATAAGCAGAGAAATGTACAGAGGGAATTAAAAAGGGACAAAGACAGAAGAACAGATTATTCCACGTTTCCCTCTGCCTTTAGCTTTAGCCCGCTGTGGTGTCATGCAGTGACCGTGTGGTTGACAAATGTCTGAAGCTGTCATACAGGTTCACTGATCATTTATTAAAGTATGCCGCGGGAGTGGGTTTGCATGCATGTGTATACAGTCTGTGGTTGTTTTTGTGTAAACCATGACGTTATGTCGTTAAGGGACTGAATTAGGTTTAGTTGGTTTTTAGCTGTGATGGAAATATTAAGGTAAGAAGTTAGAGAATGAGTGTGTGCATGCATGTGTGCGTGTGTGTGTGCCTGCATGCTTTTGCATTATTAGGATCCATGGTAAGAGTACTTTATGTTCTAGTGTGTATTTGAAGGGAGTTGTTACAGTGGTAGTCTCATGCATTTGAAGTCTTTTAAATATATAATGACTTTATACACAAACACACACATACACGCACACCTTTGACAATGAACCAGTTTTGACAAATTGTTTTCATAATATAGTTTGGTGCATAAACACCATGTCTGTGGCCTGGCAAATGTACACAAACATACACACACGCACGCACACATGCATGCACACACACACAGAAGCGTCTGTTCTAATAGTGAGTCCAGCCTCCTGCCAAGTTGTTCTCAGCTGACTGGCAGAGGAGCACAGCAGAAAGATGCCAGCACATTGGAGACAGACAGACAGACAGACAGACAGACGGGACATGCTCTGTCCCAGGACACATTAAATCACAGTGAAAGGCACAAGAGCTTTAAATAAAGTATGTCACAGGTGTGTGGAGACGTGGCAGCACTGAAACTGTCAAGTCCTGTCGACACAGTCTGTTTGCAGTCTGCACCGCTGAACTGACATTCTGCCATCTGAGAACATCCCAGTGAGTCCACGCCTCTGAACAAGGCATGGACTCAGTTCCTTGTCTGAATTTTACAAAGTGCAGTTTGACCTTCTGGCAGAGACTAGAACCAGGATAAAGGCTGATTACCACAGTGAGGTTTCCTTTATAGGATCATTAGAAACTCGGAAACTCGCAGACATGTTAGCAGGAAGCTAACGTTACTAACAGACTGACTTGAATGCGATGACAGTTATTCAGCATCTGACAATGCATGCAGAGTGCAAGAACACAGTCTCACCAGTAATTAGACTCATCCCCAGGAACAAGCAGCAAGGCTCACAGAGAAACACCACTGGTGTTTTTCCTGTTGTTTACATAACACGGCAAATGGTGAAAAGCACACTGCTGAATGTGAACGATTTTCACTGATAATTTATTTCAGTGTTTTCAAGGGCAATAGTAACAAGTATTTTTTAGAGGTCCAGAGCAATAGATTGGGAAACTTAAAGATTTGACAAATCCTTATGCAAAGCAATCAACATTATAGTGATATTGTCAGACTTAATCACTAAGTGTAACCTCGCCTGTCTTCACTTCTCCACACTCACACATCACTAATTTCTTTTTCTATGCATAGAGACATTGACACCAAAGGCTAAGCAACTACTTCAGTCAGTGCGTTTAATGTATTTCACCAGAGTCGGAGTGAATTAACCTACTCTCTGTTTTATCTCTCAGGTTTATTTTTTATCTCTCCCCTCCGTTTGTCTTTTTTTTTTTTACTTTCTTGCCAGTCCTTCCTTTTATTCCCATTCTTCCAGTCTCTCTTCCTCTCTGATGCTCTCTGACAGGCCAGAACTAATTTGCAGTCGACTAATCTGGCTGGAACATGCTAAACTAATTAACATGGGATGAAGCGGCAACACTTATCATTGCGCCATATGTACATACATCACACACAGACACACGGGCTCGCACGCCCACACAGACGCACACGCACGCACAAAACGGATGAGCCTCTCCGGGGAAAATAAGAAATGATGGGTATTACTTTGGAGAGGAAATGGGGAAGGAGGCCAGATATAAAAAGGAAGAAAAAGAGGTAGAGATACATGGAATATTGAGCAAAGAGCAGCTATTTCGCTCATCAAAATCTGCCTCTTCTAGCAACGGCATAGGGATCATTGTGTGCTGCACCATAGGGCAAGAATAATAAAAAGAATGAAATGACATGCTACTCTCTCCCGGATTAAATACATGTTTGCATTTCCTACATATTTGACTCTAGCAGTAGTTTAGCTAGATTAAATATAGAGGATTTTTAACAGTACATAACAAACAAGTTATGTAAACTGAACAACTGGAGATCAGCAGTAATACCGTTTTGGTCACTGGTTCACTTGTCGTTGTTGTATTTTCATGCTTCCTTTCTCATATGCTCATAGAGCTACAGCTGCTTAATTGAAGTGCATTTGCTGGATATCCATCTCCTGTCATATTGGTTCTATTAGCTCATGCTCTAAGTTAATTTGACTTTGGTGTGCAACATTTGATATCGGAAAAGGTTATTAAAAAGTAATTAATTTAGTGTGCACACACCTGTTTCTATGGTTTCTTGATTCTTCCCTGGAAGCGCGGTTTAAAATAGCACAGCGTCATTTATATACAGATTTACCTCGACACACGTTGCCATTGTCCGGTTCATAACCCGCTCTGCAGCTGCAGCTGCCGATGGGAACCATCCACTCTCCATCTCCGTTGCAGTAAAGCTTTATGGGCACGTCCACCTCCTCGGCATTGGGAATGCAGCTTCCTCTGGCAATGACTAATGAGGTGGACTCTGCTCCTGTCAGCGTCTGCACAACAGCAGAGTCTATTAACATGTTTATGTGCTTTTGATGACAGCTCCTCCAAAGTGTGATGGAAACAGCAACATGGACGTGAATTAGAAAAGATCCATACCTCTGGGAAAAATGCAAAGTTCTGCACTATGCTGGGACATTTCTTGTAGAAGACTCTGACAGCCAGAAGGGACATGCAGGCACCGAGGTCCTGGAAGGCCAAGTGGAAGCCTCTGCCTTTGGACAGCGGCCCAAAACTCCGGACCTCTGTGTTCACCTTCATTAATCTTCCCCCAAAATCAACCTGGGAGAAACTCTCATCTGCTGCAATGGTGTCCACCTGGCAAAGACATAGAGAGGGATGAAACAAAAATGAATATATCATTAACTTATTTTGGTCCTCTGTACTTGTGTATTTTAATTTATTCAGAACTTGTTAGTTCCTTTATGGAGCACAATGATGGCAGCAGAGGTGGCAATTTGGAGGTTTCAGAAACACTGAGAAAAAAAACTGTCCAGTATTCATTGGTGAAGTGTTGCTTCTGGATTGCATGTTGCTCCCATCCTACGATGGGATTCATGCATCTCTGTTTATTATCTATTTATGTCTATTTATGAGCTACAACATTATTTTATCAGCTTTGTGACAACTAGAATTTCAGATAAATCCACTAGGTTTGTTTCAATGACAAACTTTATCTCCCCAGGTCTGGAGATAACTTACTTGTATACAACAATATACAGAAAAGCAGTCTTTGGCTTGCATCATTTCCACAGTAGCACCTGGTTAAACTCGGAGACTGCAGCAAATGCAGATAGTTAACATAGCAAAGTTACGAAAAGAAAAAGATGAGAATCCATGTTACGCCAGAATCCTCTGGCATAACATAGTCCAACACTATTAGTTGTTTGTGCTGAGCAACACAGAGAGCATCATTAAAATTTGGCTTTGAAATGTTAATTTCACGGTTAAAATATTCTGGAACTAGAAGCTCTGCTCTAAGTAAGACTGTAAGTTCTGACTCCATTACCTTCAGAAAAGGTGCGTTGGCCCAGTACTCCACCCCTTTGATGCCCTCTGACACGGTCCTGTCCGTCTCCAGATAGTAGAGGTTGAACGTCTCTTTGCAGGAGCCCAGGACGCTGGGGATGGAGGCACAGTCGCGCACGGTGAAGCGGATTTCCACGTAGATGCGTTGTGCCGCCCGCCGGTCGATGTAAGTTGTGAGGAGCCAGTTGTTCTGGCTGGGCTCAAACACGTTGCACACCTGGTATGTCCTGATGGTGTTGAGGTTCTCATCATAGCCACTCACTTCCTCCCACTGGGGAATGTGTATGTGTGAGGAAAGGGCAGAGGGTACGGATGAGAGGGGGGGAACAAAAGAAGAGGGGAGAGGAGAGGCTAAAATGATTAATGGGTTTACTGAGACCTGACACAAATTAAACTTACTCTCTCCCTCGCCCCTATTTTCTCTCTCTCTCACTCCCTTCCCTCATTTACTTCTTTCCTCTCCTCCTGCCTGGTTCGTTGCTGCACGGGGACGACCATTCATCACAATTAGAGCCACTCATCTCAACACACACGCGCACGCACACGCATACGAGCACTGTAACCAGCCTGTTGCCAAGCCAGCATTTGAAAACAAAACACAGCATTATTCTGTGACTGCAAGAGCATCTCGCATTTTATTCAATTCTATTGCACTGAATTTCTTTCTGTTCTAGTCTGTGCTTTCACAAACACACACACACACACACACACACACACACACACATATATATATATATATATATATATATACAGTATATATGTATCACATATATGTTGTATATCACAGAGTGTTGTTTGTCAAACCTCTGTGGTCGGCAGGAATCTACTCTGTTCTATCTGCGTCAGTGGTGGCTAATTGGTGTCACCTTGCCTCTGTGATTAAGATTTTGACAGATTTGTTAATGGAGCATTGTAAAGTGTACTCAAACTGCTTTCCCCAAGGGTGTATATACACACACACATGCACACACACACACACACACACACACACACACACACATACACACGCACGCACGCACACACACACAGTACACTTTAGGACACTGTTCTTACTCCGTTGGCAGGGAACGATATCCAGCCAAGCTCAGCTGTCGCCGTTCTTGTATCCATCACTGTCTCTGTGAGACAAAAAGAGAGAGAGAGACACACACAGACAGACAGGGGAGAGAGAGAGAGAGAGAGGTGAAGGGGGGGAGCTGCAGGGAGGACAGGTGAGTTTCATTAAGAGTCCGCTCAGACACCAGCCCCCGTCACCCACGGCACAGTGACACACGTCATCACAATAAAGCAAATCCCACTTCACACCTTCTCCTCAATGCGCCTCCATTTCTTCTATCCCCACAGACTGTGATCAATAACTGTGTGTGTGATCAATAAGATTATTAGCCACAAATTACCCAGGCCTCTTGTTATGACAACACATTGTAAACTACATGAACAAAGATTTAAAAAGATATGAAACAGCAATGCCAATCCAGTTACAACTAATGACATCATTACGCCATCTTGTTTTAACTTTGACATGACATGCTGTTCAAAACATTCATAGCCAATCAACAGTGTAAAGCCATAACACTCATTCTGTGTCATACTGTGTGTAAACAATGACCTGATTTAAACTTTTATTATATGCTGTTATGATAAAAGCCTGGAAACAGTTATCTAACAAGGACTTGGGTGCAATGTCGTAACAGTTAGCAACATTAGCAGTGAGGAGGGAGCGTGTAGCCACAGGAAACAGTTAGCAACGCTTTAAAGTGAACGTGTAGTGACAAGAGTTAATGGTGCGTTCAGGTACTGTAGGCAGAAAAGGAGGAACAGGGCCATCTGTAATTATGACCTGGTGGTAAGGGTAATGGACGATGAGTTCAGGGGAGCTAATGCTAATTAGCGAACATCATTAGCATCAGCACTACAGAGTAGAAAACTTTCAGCTGTTTGTACCTGGTGTTGTGGTCGCTGTTAATAGAATAGAATAGAATAGAATAGAATAGAATAGAATAGAATATCTTTATTGTCATTGTCACAAGTAGGCCTACAACAAAATTGCAATAGTGCAATAAATCCATCAGAGTGAGACATCTCAGCCATTCACCTCATTTCTATATCATATCAATAAATATAGCTATGAGATCTGACGGGGTGATATAATGGGAGATACCACTGGTGCCATAACATCTCAGACTCATAATTAGCCTGTGTGCGAGTCAGAGGATGGTGTGAATGGATCTTCCCGGTTACACTTGCACGCTGATAATTACACTTTCAGTGAATGCCAGTGATGACTGAAGGCCGCAACCTGTCACACTGGGTTTTTATGTATTTTGCATAAAGTGTAATGACTTGTCATGAATTAACATTTCTACATTTCTAAATAAACAGATTATCCTGTCTTAGTTGTTTCATCCATCATTTCCATAATTGCACTATGACAATTACAACTGATAAGATATACTGTGGTATATGTCTTTTATGTGTTACCCACTCCAGCATGCACATGACTTGACCTTTGTCACTCTTATCTAAAATACCCAGGCCAATCACATTAGCATCTTATTTAGTGAGTTACTGCAAATCACTGTCAGCATGAATTACAGACTACTTATGAAATCATTGTGCAGCAGCAGTGGCAGTAAATAGACAGCTCTGTTATGTGTTGTGTTGTGTTGTGCAGGCAGCACTCAGCTGATCCGCGTGCCACTACTGACTACATGTCCCCATTTGAACCTGCAGTACAGTCTGCAACAGAAACCTCACACACTAACCTGATACAGCTGATTGAATCACAGCGGGTGACACACTGACACAGCTCTGTAAGCTAATAATAGCTAATAATACCCTCTCAGATAGCAACAGAGGTATGGGAAAGCTGAGACATATACGGCCATATAACAACTCAACAACAACAACGCTACCTGACAGGAAAATCGCAGGTGGGACCACTCATTGTAAAAATGGTCTTTTATTTATAGATCCCAGAGTGATAATGGTGAAATATTTTTATATCGGCAGCCATGACAGCTATTTTCAGCATCGCTCTGTCTGCTCTATTCAAAACCTGACAAGCTGAGAAACTGGACATTATAAAGAGGAATTTATAGTAAACAGGAGTAAATGGCTAACATGTCCCCACATGTGAATGCAGGGAGAGGCGGTAAAAACAAAGTTGCAGAGCGGAAAACACTTTTTTTTTTTTTAGTATTGTATCAGTAGTGCAGAAAAAGCAACAATCATTTTTGACATTGTGCATAAAACGTTATTCCCGACTGACCACAGCTTGTTAAAAGAAACATTCTTGTCCTCCACCTTGATATAGAAAATTAGCTCATGTAAGATTTAAACAACAGAAAGTGTTTATTGTTGCTCTGAACAGTCAGCAGGGGGAAATCATTCTAGCAAAACTGTGGTTGAAGCAAATTAAAAGCTAAAAAAATGTTTCAGGATTTTGGGGTCTATCATTGATCTCTGCAGCGTGGAATGTCACTCCTGCTCCCTTTATTGCACCGTAAATAACCATCGCGTTGCTCTTCTTCACTCAATTGTGTCAAATTAACTGCTGTATGCAAACGTAACAGTGACAATGCATCGAGCGGACAAGCCGATGTGCGCGTGCTGACACAGGTTATTTGGCGTGCTGACAACACAGATGTGAACATGGAGCCCTGTGTAATAAAACATGGTGAGATGGTTCGACGACATCACACCACGAGGCAGCCGCAGGCAAACAACCCCCTCACCCCCAACCCCCAACCCCCACCCCCTTCATTCTTGACATGCTCTCCTCTTCTTTCATTCTGTCATCCTGCCTCTCATTATCTGCTCTCCTCCTCCTCCTCCTCACACCCTCCCCACCTTCATCCTCTCCTCCGCTCTACCTCCTCGTCTTTTATCACCACCACCACCACCACCCCCCTCCACCTTAGGTGCTTCTTTTTTTGTCAGCGAGCGAGCCTAATTACAGCAGAGCCCAGTTTTCCAGCTCTCCCTGGGGAGGCAAGGTCGTTTGAGAAAACGAAACGCTTGCCGTGCAGAAATGTAGTCGACTATCAAAAGCTCGGACCAAAGCTTATACAAACGGTGACAACTGTCACCACCTAATTTGTAGTATCTGCGCGTTTAGTGCTGTGGTGTCAACCAGGACTTTCAAATACTGAGCCACCGTGGAAAATGCACCTAGTTTATTTCTACCTTGCATATTTTTCCTGTTCGGAAGTCTTTGAAGGTTGGGTAAAAAAGGCACAACAGAGTATAACTAGTGATAAATCCACAGCGTGGGTAAAGCGGGTGTTGGAATAAGCTCATGTAGTCTCACTCGTCGTACCCTCCAGCAGAGTCTTGCAAGAAGAAATGAATTTGTACAGGGCTTTGCTTTAAAAATAGAATAATGGCTGCACAGTGTTGTACTCCAACATACCACCGGCTTCCTACTTCAGAGCAGGATGTTACAGGCATACACTTAGTCTCAGGCAATTTTAGTGCACACAATTCAACTTGGCTGGTAATTTTTGTTTATTGAAAATTGATTGCACCATCATATCCAGGAACTCTTTGGAGATCTCTGTAATTCATCATTTCAAGTTATTAAATCCGGAGCACAGCTTGAGCATTATGATCAAGTACGGGGAGTGTAATGTGGGTGTAAACAATAAAATTACGACGCCAAATAGCTTTTTTTTATATAGCCACTTTCAAATTTTGCATTGGGTAAAAATAACTACATTAAAAAGATGACATTCTGCATAATAATGTCTTATCTTAGTCTTGGTTTTACAACTGCAAATAGCTTTGAGTATTTTGGTTTTGATTATGAATGAAGTCTCTAGTGAAAAAACTGTGAAAATGCCATTACACGACCCAGAGCCCAACAGAACACGTTTGTACTGCTTTACAAAACCGTTCCAACTCAAAATTCTTTATCATACAGGACAAAGAATATCCTAAAATTTTAGAGGCCGGATCTTCAACTGAAATATTTACAGATTTTTTTTTTTTAATTCAACCAAGCAATGAGTTTCAACACCCCAGTCAGTGATTTCTACACATTTCTGGTTCAACAATGAAGAGCAATATTGCTAAATTATATAGGCAAACTTGGTTTTAAAGGTAAGAAGTGTAATTGGAACAAAAGCAGTCGTGTAGCTGGGGGGGTCTACGCTGAGCTTATTAGAGTTTATTCATCAGTCTAATTAACAGCACATAGCACACACCTCTCTGTGCATAATAGGGCATACTCACCGATCAGCCTAATTACTTTTGACATACTGGAGGCTGTGATGCCGATGTGTCCACCTCCCCCACAGTGGTGGTGCACCTCCTTAACCAGTGCACCAAAAAAAAAAGCTGTTTTATGGCAGAGGAAACAGCAGGTAAATCTGTACAATTTAATGGCAGTCAAACAGGCTGTTACAGCATTGTTGTGGCCCACAGGAGAGAAATAAAAGTGTTTCCATCACAGACGCTGAATTAGAAGACATTTTACTGTTTCAGTGGCTCCTTCTTTCCCCCTGTTTTTATGTGTGTGTGCGATGGAAACCATTGGTCAAACAACAAGTGAGGTTGGTTTCTCTTATCCTTGATAACCAGACCATGGTCTGTTCAGATCAGACTACAGCTCAGACTGCAAGCTGGTTGATGCCTGTGAGTGTTTGTGTATGTTCTGTATATACTCTCTCTCTCTCTGTGTGTGTGTGTGTGTGTGTGGTGCCTCAAGATTCATCCTGGAATCATCAAACTTCATAATAACATGCAGACTGGTGCATAGACACAAGCCAGATATTCACTAAAAGCCATCCTGGAGTGAAAGACGTCATACCGCCTGCAGAGACAGTTGTTGACCAATCAGCCACTGGAGTGGAATGACACATCGCGGATGCATCACGGAAGGACAACTCGGTCAAGATCGCGCACATCCAGGAACAGGCGCGCACCTGCGCAAATGATGGCTACACCGATACACACACGCACAAAATGATACTCATGCTGAGTAGTTTTTCTTGAGTTCAATACCACATGCCCCCAGATCGATTATGGAGACCATCAATAAGTAGGTCGTACAGGTTCTTAGGTATGAAATGTAGCATCGAAATAGTAGAGAACCTCAAATGTGCACTGTACATGTATATGTACATGGTTACATATGCATCTGCAGTGCATTTACATGCACATGGCTACATTTCACCACTGTGGTAAATGATAACAAGTTTTAGCTCCTGAAAAAAAGTTTCCCGTATTAAACAGAGTCTTGTATTCCACTGTCTTAAAACTCCTCTCAGCTGCACACAGTCCACACTACGCTGCAGTGCACAATCTCCCCCAATAATTTTCACATTCAACATTAATCTGACGAGTGTATTCCACCAGCCAATGTCATAGTCTTCACTCAGCACTCTTGGTCTCAACTTCCCATTTTCCAGACTTTCTGCACACACACAAATGTATCAGCCAAATCTTTCAGATCACATAGATGAAGAGCATAAATCAGTGCAAACAGATTCATCAGGCACTCAGGGACACTGCACACCATTTACAGACAAGAGAGAAGAACAGATACCTGATGACCACAAACAACACACACAAAATATGTGTTAGGCAACATGGACCTAAAAAAAACTATAATAAACATAAAAATACCTCAAAAGAACTGAAACTACTCTTACATATAAAAACACAGCTACAGCATACAGTGTCCAATCTCATATTTTACAACCTTGTTCAAAGGTGCAGGATGTAAAATTTAGCTGCATCTATCAGTGAGGAAGGGAAAAATAAAACTGTTTAAGCACTGTTTAATGTATAAAATAATTTATTGCAAAACCGACTAAATCAGAGGCAAATTAATGTCATTTTCACGTTTTTTTGGTCAAACTGTGAGACTGAACTACTTGTTCAGAGAAGTTTTTTGTGTTTTCAGTCTTCAAGTTACATTTGGGAGATTATTAATGTGAAAGTAAATAGTATTGATTTTTAAAATTAACCTATTTTGTCTTTGTCATGTCTTGTTTCTGTGTTGGTATTATTTCCTGTTTTATTTTGAAACCCTACCCTCCTTACGTTAGGTCGCTTCCCACTTCCCTTCAGGTGTTTCCCATTGTCCTGATTGTCATCACCACCTTGATTGTTTCCACCTGTTTCCCCTCCTTCAGTTTGTTAAATAGTCTGTGTTTCCCTTTGTCTTGTGCCAGTGTGTCTTTGTCTGCTGACCGATATCACGAGCGTTCTGATTCCAAGCCATAGTCTTTGTCATCGCATTTTGTAAGTCGATATTTCTCTTTAAGAGTATTTTTTGTTTTGTAATTTTGATAGTTTTGTTACCATACCATAGCCATTGTTTTGTACTTTGTCAGAGTGTTTTTCCTCCCTTATGGAGTGTTTTCAGTTAAAGTGATTTTAGTTGTACTTTGTATCTTAGATAGGTGTTCTCCCTTTATGAGCTTTTTTGTAGATTTTGAGTTGTTACTTTGATAGTTACTTTAGTGTATAGAGAGTTAATTTGTCAAGTTTCATAGCCTTGTTTTTTCACTCTGGGAAAGAGATCTTTGAAAAAATAAAAGACTGTGAATCAAGTCTCTGCTCCTGGGTCCTCCCTTTATATCGGCCTGACAGACAGGAGATTTATATGAAGAGATGCAGATGTTGGAGACAAAATTACAATTTGTTCACAGGAGCATGACCCCATTATGTTGTTTATTAAAGACCAAGTGTTTATACTGTGTGTGTGTGTGTGTGTGTGTGTGTGTGTGTGTGTGTGTGTGTGTGTGTGTGTGTGTGTGTGATAATAAAATATGATTATGTCAAAGTTCTACTTTAGGACCCTGAATTGCTCTTTGTGTTTTTTAAAGTATTCCTGGTCTCGGCCACTGTCAGCTCCTCTCTATTTATGTACATTTAAACTCCATATACCAACAGAGGTTATTCAAGGATCTCTGCATCAAATAGAGATATGGCACCCAGGTCATTCAGAACTGAGACGTCTGGTTGAACAATATTCAACACTGTCAGATATTAGATGATAGTGGTAAGTAAAACTAAATGGACCTGAGGAAACTGTTAACAACCTATGAGTAAAAGCAACAGCAGCACATTCGGAAAATAAAGAGTTCTCTGGTTCAGCGTGATTTTTTTTTATGCTTCAATGAAGTACTGTTTGACCAATCATTGAGCTCATTTGTCATGAATGACAACAATGAGTGGTGTCTACTCTTAATAACAAACAACTGCTTTATAGCTTTACCAATATATCATTTTGCAGTCAGATACTTTTTGTGTAGGATTTCCAACTGGACGAAGTTATGACACCTATTATTTGTCAAGTCAGGCAAAGAAGATCAACACATGTTGGATCCAGTGTCACAGTGGATTGTTGCTTCACTATTAATGTATGAACAATGATGCCGGTGATCTCAAAGTGCTATTAACACCTATCAATTTAATGTGCATGCTTTTGCAAGTGTCCGTTTATTTTTCACGATCAATTAGTAACATGGCATCGAAGGATTTGCAGTAAATACCCTCAAGTTTTCTATGTAAATCCACTCCCCAACTGATCTCTGATCCCATTTCACAACAATGTGCAGCATTGTACAATATTAGTGTTGTTGTGTTGCTGTGTCGTGTTAGATGATAAATGAAGGTAATCTGTGAAATGTATTATGCATTGGGTGCTATGTTTTGCAGGACGTGAGATATTTATTATTGTCAGTGAATCATGTTTTTCAAACTGCTCTGTTACATTTTGTATTTACTGTTTTTTTTTTAAATATTGTAATGTGAATTCATTCACCCAGAGCTGCACTGATCAATATCTTTATATCACCATCTCTGAGATGCATTACAGTCCTTTTTTTTTTCTTTTAGTGTTTTAGTTCACGACCACAGCAAATAGTTAATAGTGCAACAGATATGCATTTGTTTCCAGCTCACGCTCACGCTCATGCCTCAAGCCAAAACTCTACTGATATCAGCACCAACACAAGGCCCCACCAGTGAGGAAGAACAGACGGTGACCCAGGTTGGGTACAGATAATCCATCTACCAGTGGAAGACCCACAGCATACGTTTTCAGGCCAAGCCAGGCTACAAAGCAGTGTGGTGTCACAGGATCAGTGCAG
Source organism: Trinectes maculatus (assembly GCA_016785345.1). Lineage (NCBI taxonomy): Eukaryota > Metazoa > Chordata > Actinopteri > Pleuronectiformes > Achiridae > Trinectes > Trinectes maculatus. Next base: position 102,595 of record JAFBJQ010000344.1, on the reverse strand, counting down.
AAGTGTAAGCAGAGCCTTGAGGTATCTATGCTGACATGTTGTTGTTGTTGTGAATGGGAACTGGATGAGGCACGGGGCTGTTGTGTTAAAAACAACAACCAAGCTGTCACATGTGACCACTTCCCTGCGTTGCAGTTCCTCATTAAACAAGCATTTCACACGCACACACACACAATCATCTCTTTCTGGACGCTGTCTTTGTGTCTCTCACTCTGTCCTTTCCTGGATGCCCGCCCTGTGATTTTACCTCTCCTGTCATTTCCCTCTCTCGTCTTTTGTTACCAGCCTTGACCTAGAAAATTTGTGTTGTCGTGATTTCTCCTGATGAAAGAGGCCATGTTTGTCACTGTTGGTAAAAAAAAAAAAACGACACATTGTGGTTGTCTCATACAAACCCTTTATCTCAGCTTTTAGAAACTGAAACAGACATGTTCACGTCAACCCCCTCATTACCTGCACATTTGGACAGTTTCACACCTTTATCCATAATTCGTCTTGTTGCCCAAATAAAAAAAAGACAAGATCGACCAGTGCGGTATATATTCTATAATGCTGGATTTCTTTACAATACTATATAGTGACTTAGACGTGATATACACACAGTGAGACAGGGCAGGGCTGTCAACACAACACGTTGTTGTTAAAGAAGCAGGGCAGGTTTGTGGCTTTAAAACACAGAAGATTTATTGTCGTTCTGCAGAATATGATTGCTTGTCACAGCAGAGGCTTTTCACTATAAATATAACTGCACCATATTGAGGTTTTAGACAACAGTACGTGTTAGTCAGGGTGAAATAAATAAATAAATAACTTGTTGTCTTTTAGAGAATAGGAATGGCAGAAAAATGAAAGAGAACATATTGGCTTCTTATTTTTAGTACTGGGTCTTGATGAAGCCTGTCGTTCTCTCTCTCCCTCTCTCTCTCTCTCTCTCACTCTCTGGATGAAAAGTTAACATGACACTGCCACTACCACAAAAAGAAATGCACACACACATGCACACACACACACACACAAGCACAGACGCTGTTTGAAGCATCCAGTCTGTCAATGTTGCAGAATCCTTTGTGCCTTTGTGATTAAGACAAGAGGAAAATGCCTCTTTTTTTTTTATTACAGAGCACGTTGCCTGGGTAGATGCAACATCACACGTCACACTTGCTAGATCATTTGCTGAAGTGGCCACTGAGTGCGTCGATGAGATGGGTAATTCACAGGGCTAGGTGAGCGGGCACAGACGCGAGGATCATATAGCATCAGTTAGCATCATATAGCGTCTGTTTGATGCGACGTGGCTGATAACGATGCACACAGACTTTGGTGCATGTCAGCATATTGCTCTTATCAGCTGTGGCTGTGAAAGCAAAGCGGAATACAGACTGATAATGCTCTGATATTAAGGGAGCAATTTTATTTCAGCGCAAGCTTTTATCTGCTATAATACTTGACTCCTGACTCTGAGAGTCGACAGTAATAAAGATGAAGACACTTTTCCCTCATGTGCAGGGGTTACGTTTAAGCCACAGAGGCTCAAGCTCCAGTTACTGTACTCTCTTCACTTCCATAATGAAACCAACAGCAGTGGAGTTGCTCTACTGTCAGTTTGCTGCTTTCAGTCCAAAAGCGGACTCCATAAAGTGGTTTAGTCAAAATGAGCTACTGGAGATCACTGTTGCAGACTGAATAATACACTCTGTGAGTAGTATCTGTGTAATATCTGATTTTATCAATCAAATCAATCAATCAAATTTTATTTGTATAGCCCATATTCACAAATTGCAATTTGCCTCATAGGGCTCAAAGAGTACAGGGTATGACATCCTCTGACCTACACCCTCAACAAAGGCGAGGAAAAACTGCCCAAAAAAACCCTTTTAACAGAGGAAAAAAACGCAGAAACCTCCAGGAGACACTCATGTGAGGGATCCCACTCCCAGGGATGGACAGAAATGCAATGGATGCCACGTGTACACAACACATTAACAACATGACTTATAATTATTAATTATACAAGTAATATAATATAATATAATATAATATAATATAATATAATATAATATAATATAATAATTATACAAGTAGAATAATATAATATAATATAATATAATATAATATAATATAATATAATATAATATAATATAATATAATATAATATAATAGTGGTAGTAGAAAGACTTTCTGCTTTTTGTTGTCATGTAGTAAGAGGATAACCATTAGTTTTGGATATTAGGCTTTACATATGTGTGGTTTTTTTTGTATTTCATTTCATTTATTGGTGTATTCATTCAAGATGACCCAATCAATATCTAATCAATTAAATTATAATATAATATAATATAATATAATATAATATAATATAATATAATATAATATAATATAATATAATATAATATAATATAATATAATATAATATAATATAATATAATATAATATAATATAATATAATATAATATAATATAATATAATATAATATAATATAATATAATATAATATAATATAATATAATATAATATAATATAATATAATATAATATAATATAATATAATATAATATAATAGTGGTAGTGGTAGTGGAAAGACTTTCTGCTTTTTGTTGTCATGTAGTAAGAGGATAACCATTAGTTTTGGATATTAGGCTTTACATATGTGTGTTTTTTTTTTTGTATTTCATTTCATTTATTGATGTATTCATTCAAGATGACCCAATCAATATCTAATCAATTAAATAACCAGCAGATTACACAATTATGAGATTATTTGTCAAATGCAGTTCTAAATTTATTTTTTTTTTGCCTGAATTGGACCTTTAATATGATTTCAACTCAGTAATGCACTTCAAGTGAACTTTTACTTGATTTACTTTGTTAGTCTAAGTGTTCGATGAGTTCACTGTAAATGAGAGCTTCAGTTGTGATGAAAGCCGCAGACTCACAAAGCAACATGGAAAAATCCACTGAGGCTTTCGGCAAATCAAGAGATTCCCAGTGTTTTTGCTGTGACATCTCGGAGCTGCCCGTCAGAAAGGAAAGATGAGTGGGACACGAAATCAGAGGAGGCACAACAGTGAGCTTCATGCTGACGTATTAAAAATCCTCATGCTGATATTTAATCTCAAAGCCGCAACATCAAAGCTGCAGTCGCCCTCATGTTTCTCATCAAATAAACCTTGAGTAAACCTTGAGCTTCCATTTTGTGTTTCCTTTGCATTTTGAAATGGAGGAGAAATAAATGACATCAGTTAGCAGCACAGGAGTCAGTCAAAGTCGAGCGTTAAGATCATGTGTGGCCTGTGATCAAGGAAAGGTCTGATTGAAAAGGACTCAGTAGCTGAATAGAACTCATGTGAAAGTGAATGTTCGCATTTCAAATGGTGATAAGCTCATCCTGTTCATGAACAACACACCCACAACAGCAGTGCGTGAACGGAGACGGCAGTGATGGAGATTGATCAAATAAGCACTGAAGGAGACTCATCTCGGGGATTTCAACTGGATCGAGGCCAAAGTTTCAGCTGAACCTACAATGACGCGTCTCTGCATCTCGAGATGAATCATTGTACAATGTATAATATTATTTACTGTCACCAAAGATACTGTATGATCATCATAATAAAAGACAGGAAACAAGTACGTGCTGACAATGTGGGAGCTCAGTGAATTTTTGACACTATTGTAAAAATGACTGATGATGAACAATTTACTTATTTTAATTAATATTTTAATTAAAGGGTAAAAATACAATATGTACTGTTGAATGTCAAATTAACACCTAGGCTGCTAGGAATCTGTCATTTCTGTTGTTAGCATTAAGTGTCATGATCAGGGTCCCATTGTTAAGAGGTGAATTGTTAAATGTGTTCTGAAGGCTCTTGCAGTGTTTGTGTTCTCTCATTTTTCTTCCATGTTTACACTCAACAGTATCTTTGGTAAATAAGATGCATACCACATGAGTCAAAAGAGGACAAATAAATCTGACTGGAATCTGCTGGAAGTCTGAGGCTGATTCTCTGAGAGCATTATTTGTGTGTGATTTATTAAACAGATATTGTGTACGTGACAAGTCAATCAATATCTGCCAGGAACAAACCATATTAGCAAACTGATTATCAAGTTTTAATAAACTACCCTCCTACTCTGCACATGAATATACAGTAAGATTATTAAAAAGCCAACTTGTAAAGCATTATCCAGTCAGCAGAGTTCCCTTGCTTGGCATACGAGAGCCTCTCTAATCATTTAATTTGTATTCCATTAAGGCAGACCATTAGTCACAGATCTGTTTATCACATGTCAGCATGTGTCCCTGCTGGTCTCCCGGGAGACAACGAGGCAAAGACAGGGAAGGAAAGAGTAAAGAATCAGCTGACCACATGCCACCATGTCCCTGCTGCATCTCCCCCGACTGCCCCGATCTAACAGCCGGAGGACGACCGCTACCTCAGTGAGACGCCTTATGTTCACTGACAACGTGCAGCGCTGCAAAGAGACACATGCTCGCACAGTATGGAGCTGGGTTCTGTGATGTGTGGAGATGCACGTGACCAAACACACTGTGGATCGCAAAGTGAGGGTGGACTGGCTGCACATTTGCGTAGAACTGGAAAGCTGGTGCCCAGTGTAACAATTTTGCGTCAGGGAAAGGATGACACAAAAAAAAACTAACAAACTTTGACACGAGTGAGATTTGTCTCGGTGCGTTGTCTGTTTTATCTTTTGTCCCCAATGCACAAAGAAACTTGGATAAATCAGAGTTTGTTATGTTTAAAATGTCGATTCTGCCATTACACCCAGTGACCTCCAGTCATCCAGCGAGTCAGAGTCTCTTGAATAAACTTATCTGAGTCTGTATCTTATCACTATGACTTAGCTTCTTTTGGCTCAGTCCAAAATAGGACATCTGAGGACACCATTATGGTTTTTAATCATTTTCACAACGAGCTGACATTTTATAGACCAAACAATAATTCATTGTTTGAGCAAACAGTTGGTGATGAACATAATCATTCCTTGCAGACAGGCAACATCTGTCTCTGCTATCGGTTTCCTCGTTAGTAAGAAATATTTATGTTAGACATAATTATAGTCCAATCATGAAGTGTTTAACATTTCTGGTTTAGCAGATAATGCCGCTAATGCTACCAACATTTATCAACAACCAAGGATTTCACCTTTCACTCTGACGACTGCCATCACTTACAATGGAGTAGAAATGACAGTAGAAAACTCTTAGTGATAGGACATGGACGTTGTTCTATGTTTTTTCTGAGAACATGCTAAGCTGAACACGCTAAAACGGTCATTACAGACCTAACAAATGAAAACAATCTACTGAGTCACACATGGAAACTGGCGTTTACCACCTAACGATCAATTCAGAAGTGACTTTGAACATTTCAGCTGATTATAAATGTTCCAGCGGCGGAGTGAAAATGTTTGAGCGCTTTTCAAAGTGCTTTAACATGCTTTTAGATCCCCTGTTATTTAATCTGTTTCTGAGAGGCCACTTACACATTTTGGAGAGTTGCAGCTAAAGCCAGTGCAAGCACAGAAACAAACATGAAAAACACTTCAGACATGAAAAAGTATGTTTTTCTGTTCGCGAAACTATCTGAGTGATGCATAAAGAGATCACGTGAGGAGAGGCACAACCAAACCAGCTAAAGGTCACTGAAACACAGCTGTTTTCTAGCTAGAGTCAGTGTTGATGACTCAATAAATTCTGCACACAAGCTGAAGTGATCAAAGCATACGTGAACAATTTCAGCTCTATGAGAGATAATGCATGTTTGGGTGCTGGAGGAAATTTTTACTTTGTTGACCTTTTTGCTCCTTGGGGTTGACGCCTGAGCCCCAACCTGCAAGATCGGTTCCTGGGGGGAGGGGGGTTGAGGACGGACCGGGGGACGAAGGGGTTAAAATTGTCTATCCATCCATTCCCTGTCACTCATCCAGGTCAGATCACGGAGGTCCACCTCTCCGCAGAGCATCCTGAGCCAGTGTCAGGCCAGATTACAAATACATATCTCCTGGGTGTCTCATCTGGACACAGGTAGAGGACCTTCACTGAATGAGTGAGGAGCCCAGGCAACTGATGGAAACTCACTGAAGTATTTCTTGTATTTCCTTTGTCACTTCTCATGAGACAAAGCTGGACTGGTAAACCAAAAGCTTTCCTTTTGGCTCACTCTTCAACATCACGTCATAGGTGCAATTGTGTTTCCAACTGACTTCACTTAAACTAAATGAAAAACAAAACAAAAACATACTCATTTAGCACATCAGAAACTACACAGTGAATCTAGATGTCCTTTCCCTCTGGTTTCTGTTCAACCATCAACAGCGTTCTCCGTATCACCATGATGGATAGAGTGCTCGTCGCCTGCGCCTCCAAGTTGCTGTGTTTGTGTAATGTGCAAGACCAACATCAAGCGCGATGGTGCCCACTCGCTGTCCACTGCACCGGTTTGCTTGAGTGCATTCAAACACACACACACACACACTCTCTCTCTCTCTCTCTATCTCTCTATCTCTTCTCTTCTCCTTCTGGATCGACCCAGGGGACGACAACACAGACGTTGACTCACACTCAACTTTTCCTCTCCTCTTTATACTGAGCTTTGACTTCCACTCGCTGTGGCCCACACTCTCTGTGCTCCATACCCACTCTTCACTATTATGAACAGACAATCTGATGTGGAAATATATCAGTCCAAGCATCTGCCAGAGTGAGACAGCAGAAGACATAAGCAAAGTCTGTATGCACAGCAAGTTAACCATAAATGCATCCTCTAAACAAACAACAACAAGCTGGTATGTTCCCCTCACTGAATTTAAAGAACTGACATGGACATGTCTGCATCACGAGTGAAAACAGCCACCACTGTATTTCCCTGGCCAGCTCGCCAACAGTGGAATAAAGAATTCCAGCACATAGACGGCCCCATTAAACACTCGATGTACCTTACGTTTCCTTTTAACATTACTTAACAGTATAAACTGCAGCCATAAATAGCAATAACACGAGAGATAAACTGTTTCACTCAGTGAGTCTCATTTTTCCTCGGCTGCAGTCGATTCCTCTTTTCTTATTTTCACTGACGGTTCATATTTTTCACACTTCAGTCTTTTTGAGCTCATCATCTGTGACAGATGTAGATTCTGGATGTCTGACACTTTTTATCCCTGGTTGATTTCTGCACCGCAAAACGTAAAAAGGTCGTATTCACTCATCATTAATTTATTTCTTATGTGGCAGCAGAACATGTTTCAGCAGCCTGCAGAAACTGCTGCAGGTTCAACTGGACTACGCAAACACTTTGAGGCTCATTAACCCTGAAAGGCTAAAATGCTATATATACCCTGTTTTACATATATTAATATATATTACTTGCTCCAAAGTAGATGAACTGACTGAAAATGTAGCAACAGAGGACTTTAATTATAATGTGCCCTTATATTTGAGAAAAGGCTGTTTTCTATTTTTACATTTTTATCTCTTTACATTAAATTCAGAAATTGAAACAAAAACATTTATTAGGACTCTCATCTACATGAGCTTTAATGTTGTGGTTCATACTAATAAAATGGAAATGTGAAAATCCCATGACAACAAACTCTGTATGTTCCTGAAAATCTCAAAGTTACCACTGTACATTATGTGTGTAGTTTATAAAATGTTTGTCAGATTTGTTATTTGACGTTGAGTGATGATGAAAATATAACTTCACATCTGATGATAGATGCTGTGGATTAAAAGTGTAACTAATGTAGATCTACATCTATCACCATCATGCACAAGTCCAATAGAGGTGGCTGTTGGGGCAGCAGTTGTAGCTGCTTCTTTATGAACATCGTTCTGCATCACTGTCTTAAGTTAGAACATGTTTGCATGAACATGACATCAACTGTGATGCACAATGCATTTCTTGCCAATTATTGTGGATAAAAAAACAGTAAAAACATACCTACAAAATAAAAAACAAGAAAAAAACAACAGTACAGTATTCACTCGGGTAAATTCTGCTCACAATCACATAGAAATCATCTGCGCTTGTAGACTACACCAAAGAAGCTGCTTTCCCGGTGAGGAAGATTTCACACAAAGGCCTGGATAAACCACACGCCTGTGTCTGCACAGTGGAGTTTGCAGTTCTCACATAAAAAATACATTTTTTCATCCTGTGATGAAGAGATGTGTTATAGCTCAGACGTGTCCAGGTGGACCAAGGGTTTGGAGCACACAGCACTGTGTGTTTACAATGAGGCTGTATGTTTGCAGTGTGAATACTGAATATAGCTCATGGCCAGTGAGACGACTGAATGCCAACTCCTGAATCCCATATCTTTCCACTACCAGTACCTCAAAGAATATTACTATAAAAGCATTTGTGGGGATTAAAGACAACAGTCTCACACTTTTGCAGATGCTGGCAGGTCAGCCCAAATTTTATTCAATGTTCTTGCACATTCAACAACTCACTATACCACAACTATACGTATATACACACACAAGAAGGTCCCCGGTTTGAAACTCGGGTTGGGTGATCTTTCTGTGTGGAGTTTGCATGTTCTCCCCGTGTCTGCGTGGGTTCTCTCCGGGTACTCCGGCTTCCTCCCACTGCCCAAAAACATGCTCTATGGGGGTTAGGTTAATTGGCCACTCTAAATTGTCCATAGGTGTGAATGTATGTGAATGGTTGTTTGTCTGTATATATATTCTATGTTGGCCCTGTGATAGGCTGGCGACCTGTCCAGGATGCACCCTGCCCCCCACGACCCTGAAAAGGATTACGTGGTAGAAAATGAATGAATGAATGAATGAATGAATGATATAGTATACTGTTCCAGTCTAACATTCCCGGATTGCTGACGGTTTTCTCGGTTTGCCCCAGTGAATGATCTGTAAGTAAGAGGGTCCCCTTTAAAAAGTGGAACTTCCTTAGCAGGGAGATGATAACTCGTTTGTTGCTTTGCAAGCATCTCTAGAACTCTACACAGCCTGTTCTTAACTGCAGTGCCTGTTCTCTGTGACTGGCTACTGTCACAAGGTTCATCCCGCCGTGCGCCTGGTGAGGGCTGCACCGATCAGCCAGAGACAGGCGCAGTTCGACCTCCTGCAGCCGCAGTTGAGGCTAGCATTTTCCTTTAACCACGAGGTTAGCCTATCATCAGCATCTTCAGGTCTCCTCTGTGACCGCTTCTGTGCCTCACTACTGTGAGTGCTTCCTTTCGTACCACCACATTCTTCAAGCACATTGAGTCTTGCTTTCGACTCTGCAATAGCTGCATCGAGTTTAAGCCGTTCCATTTGCTGTTTCAGCTGCAGCTCTGCAGCTGCAGTTTCGGCAGCTCTTGAAGCTCTCAAGGCTTCAGCTTCAAACTCCAGCGCTTGTTTCCTTTTTAAGGCGTCTAAGTGTGCCATCAAGGCTGCCTGCTCCACTATTTCCTTCCTGCGTGCTGAGGACCCAGTAATTGTTGATGAAGTGACTGAGGATCTCTTGTCACTATAGCGCCGTTTATTTGAAATCTGCAGTCTTCTGCCGTCTTCTGCAGTAGTGCGCATGCGTCAACTCGTGTGCAGCCTGTTGCAGTCGCTCCCGTTTACTTTCTTTAAAGAATTTCCCGCAAGGGATTAATAAAGTATATCTGATTCTGATTCTGATTCTGATTCTGATGTCATCCAGACTGGATTCACTTCCTGGATTACCACTCACACCTACACCTTGACTCTTATCGTTCTTCTTTCTCGCCACTTTCTTTGACTGATCACAGTGCAGACCACGTGAGTCAGATTCACTTTAAAGGGCGCCGGAGGTATTGCGGGTGGACGTTTCACTTAGACGTTTCGCGTAAATGTTTAGGCCAATTTCCCCCAAATGTTAAGTATAAGGAAGAGCATGAGGTCATCAAGACCCTAATGGAAAGTGGCTCGGCGTCATACATCAACATCAAAACAATAAAGCCACATTCATGGAAAACTTCGACGTCTTCAAAGGAAAACTATTGACATTAACGGTTTCACTATGACTCGTCCAGTAGGTTTATTCTCTATATGTACAAATGCGTTCACAGCTTCCTAATATAAATCCGACAGTGCTGTCAGAAATTGTGAACAGCCACTCAAATACTAAGAGCTTGTTAAAATGGCTCCTGCGGGGAGGGATGTGACACTTACTGGCTCTCAGCTCAATATATAAAACTACAGACGACTAACCACTGGGTTCATTGTCTTTCTCTTTAGGATTTGTTTTTTGGTGCTTCAACTTCTTTTCTCTTTATCTCCATTCTTCTTCCTCTCTCTCCATCTCACGGGAGGGTTTCTATCATAACTGCTGTCACGCAGGGTAAAACTGTCAATGTAAAATTGCCCTTGTTACCCCCCCCCGCCACCCCCGCCTGTCTGCTCTGTCCTGGTTTCTGCTTTGCCCCCGTTGTGCTGGAAGAGGAAAATACATAACCAGCAAAGCAGCTGATCTGTGGGGAGGATACATGCTCTCTTCCAGCGTGTGACATTTTCCCAGAGAACAGTTGACACTCAGAGGACATGTGTCCAACCTGAACAATAGGCCGCCTTTGTCCTGCGGTCAGTTTCCCTCTGTTCCCGAGGAGAACCGCCATATTCCCCACCGCTCCAACAGAGCAGCTTAGCGGCCAGCACAACAGAAGCCTGTGGCTGCGAGAGGCAGGTGTGGAGGAGACCGAGCGAGTGTGAAGCGCTGACATAAAAGACCACCAACACATAGCGAGCATGATTCAAGTCTCAGCTGAAAGGGGCACATTGCAGGACACAGCAGGTCACAAATGCTTTTGATACTGTACATCTGTACATCTGGAAACAGTTATCTACGTTTTTTTTTAAATGCTGTTCATTTGTCATTTACAACAGATAATGCAATTAATCAATAATCATCTAATTGAGTTGTATGATTATGAAGTAGCTGTTTTCACAAGCGTGATAGATATTTCTTATGTCTTTATGATTTTATATCTGTTGACTGAACTTGTAACTGGGACAATCCTTGCGTCCACATCAAAACGTTGTTCCAGTCTAAGGTAAAACCAGCTTTGTGCGTCTGCGTCCTGATGTCCCCTCCCCCTTCTCTGTTGCTACATCAGTGACACAGTCCTTAATATCCAGCATGGCTATCTGTGAGACCATATGTCCACAGCAGGAACCCTGAAGAGGCTGGCAAAGGGCCCACTCTCAACCAGCAAATAAATAATGGGCCATTATGTTCAATCATATGCTGCGCTTTAAAGGTCTACAGCGCTGAGTATGCCACATGCAGTGTGGTCTAAGCATAGAATAGAATAGAATAGAATAGAACAAGAGCATGAGACTTTCCATTAAGACAAAAACAGCTGCACTCGTATCATAAGGTCTGTTGAGGTAGCTTACATGGTGGCTCCCTGTGAGCTGAAGCTGAGTGATGCAGCAGGGCAGTGACGCTCAACATAAACGTATAGCTACAATCAGATGAACGCAAACAAAGACACACAATCTTGCAGAGTGCTGATTTTGAGCAGTTTTGTTCTGAGCAGATCCATAAATACACCTTAACCTTTCCAGGCAATCTCCAGTCGACCTAACCCTACTCTTCATGCCCAGATACATGTTGCTGTGACACACGAGTGCGAATAACTGTGACAGTCTAGCGAATGAAACGTAATAATTTTGCTGCAACTCTAAACGTATCATTAAACACGCTTTTGCACTTAATCCCAATAAAAACACAACATCTTTGCTTACAGTTCTGCCGTTGATGGAAATCAACAAATATTTTGTGTATTGCATGTCAGGGTTTCCAGTGAATATGCATGTTAACACAATGTCTGTGGAGTAGAATCATAGTGTTGTACCCTACTCTTATTTAATTTGGAGCAATCCCTGCTTCCCTTTACATCTAAATTGCATTTAGAAGCACAGTAAACGCGTATTTCAGATTCTCCTCTCTTTAACCAGCAGGGAGAAGCGTCAATCAGAGGCCTGAGGTTAAAACAACGGAAGCTGTTTTCTATTGGTGACATCTACCTCAAGAGGGGAAAAAGAAATCATTTTGCCTTTGCCTGAAACAAAGGGCCATTGATGCTATCGCTTAACTTGCATGTTGGAAAAGTATAATCAATATGGAAGACAGAACAAGTCAAGGAGCGTGTCACTGTCCGGGTTTGCAGCGTATCGACGTGGCTCTTTGAGCTGCAAATGACTTGAAGTGAATGTATAATGGAGCCAAAGGTGATCTGTACTCCAACAGTATCAATTATACTCTCATATCAGGAAATGGGATCTATTTAGACTGGTTTGTTATGCAAATAACCTGAGGAGTTTGAGTGCTGGCGTGTTGTGTTTTGTAATGTGTAAACCTACTGCAGTCCAGAACCAGTGGCAGCTGTGCAAGACAAATAGTAGTATAATCTGTGTGACTGTGTGTGTGCAGCTTACAATATCAGTCACAGTGACAGTCACAACCTCAGGTGTTTAACTCTAATTAGGGGTTTAAAACAAAAGAAAATTCTCCAATTGAAGAAGCTTGGAGCTGATGAAGGAATCAACAGACGGACAAACAGTACAATTACTCAGAAATGAAACTTATAATTTAAATATTAACATAGTTTTGAAATGTTAAAATGGACACCAATCAGACATAACGACTTGTATCTTTGCTTGTAATTTGCCCTTAAAGAATTAAGACTTGGACATGAAAACCACCCACAACCCACAAACACACTACATGTACACTCTAACTTTTACAACAGACTGCATCTGCAATCATCAGAAGATGATGTACACCGTGACCCAAACATTTAAATGTTTTCAAAAATATGCATTAAAAATGGATATATTTCATGACATGACTCATCACTGATCCACTGGACCAACAAGTTCTTCCTTGAATATAGGATCAGGATTGTTGAGTGGTGCGAAAATTCACAGCCAAGGTGTGAAGATTACACTTTCACATTAACTTATTATTCACTAGGGCCGTGTCCTACTATTGAACCGGACTATGCTGTTCAGTGCAAATATTCCTCATCCATTCTTTCTTATCGTGCAACGCTTAAACATACAGATTCCTGAGCAGCGTTTAGCAGGACATTTACATTGACGTTTACTCTAAGTTCATGAGAATACAGGGGGTCCTCGAGTTACGACGGAGATCCGTTCCTGAGAATGTGCCGTAACCGAATTTCAACGTAAGTCGGAACATACATTCATTGTGCCATTGTGCATACATTGTGCCACCAGATGTCGCTATAACACCACGCTAAAATAAGAGTTTATTATGGTGAATTGCCTTTTTTGTCCCTCTTGACACACCGTAGGGGTTGAGATCACGAGTGTACTGAGCATTTCCTTTAGATTTCTGATATCAACCGTGTAGACCCTGTGTTGTGAATAAACCTACGGTATTGCCACGATCCCGAACGCATCTGTGTCGTGTGCATCTCCTTACCGGCTGCCGCTGCCCCCCCGCCAGCCGTCCATTTCACATAAGTAAACACAAGGCAGAGTAGCCTAGCTGTGCTGTGGAGGTGCTGGAGAGCTGGCAGGCGCGCTGAGAGACAGAGAGAGCGCTCACCAACTAGTTCCCGTGCGAAGTCTGTATGTATTTACGGGGCAAAACGCTTAAGCCGAAACAAGGAAGTTCACGGGAGATGTGTCGTAACCACGAAAACAACGTAATTCGCGACCGTCGTAACTCGAGGACCCCCTGTAATTGCAAAAAGTGGAAGATGATATTTTCACAGAGCAGCTTCCTCCAACTCTTCACTTCAGCTGAGGAGTCTCCAATGATTGTTCAAGTAAACTTTGAACATGTGGCTCTACTAATCACATCGCAGTACACACTGGACAGGTGTGATTATAAACTACTTCTAACAAAGTGCAGTATGAGAGCCTGTGGGTATAGGGAAGCATAGTGTCTAATAATAGAGTGACTTGTCTGAAATTGATGCCCAGTTCACTGTGGGAAACGCAGCAACAAAACCTAGGGCTCAGAGCCAAAGGTAAATATTCCCACAGGTTCTCTGGACCTTTTGGGACGAGAAAATCAAATTCATTCTGAAACAATTTTAATGCTGTTTGAAATGAATATTTAATAACAAAGCGAGGCCCTGAGGAGAAAAACACTGCAGTGAATCAGCAATGGTGCAAAGGATCATCTTCCAGCTCCTACTTTCCCCCAGTTCAACTATCTGTCTGTCACATTGATAAGCTGTCAACAGACGAATATAGGAACCACATCTTTAAAACATGAGCTGGCGGAGCATGGCGCTGGGTACTGTGTGTGTGTGTGTGTGTGTGTGTGTGTGTGTGTGTGTGTGTGTGTTTGTGTGTGTGTGTGACAGAGTGCACTCTGCATAATTCTTCACAATAAGTGCATGATAAGTTTTTCCCCAGGAGATCATTTGTTCATCATTTGTTGCACACACAAAGAACAAAGACAGGAACATGAACAACATGCCACGTTAATAAACAATCATTTAAAACAGGGTACACACTGTTTTTTTTACCTTTAGCAATCCCACTAGATGACAGCTGGGTCACAGCATGTGTCTGTTCAGGCTCAAGGTAAAAGCGTTAAAACAGTTTATGGGAGTTTATGGGATCGGAAATAATATCAGCTGTGCACACGCAAGTCCAATGCACACTTTGCATGCATGTGCACTCGTATGCAAAACTAAATGCAGCAGCACAACCGAATCCAGATTTCTAAATTAGACTGCAACCAGTAGCTCTTGCGTGAAAGAAATCAAAAGAAATGAACTCCTTGACCCCTCTACAGTCAACACTGACACAAATCAGCGATTTCAGCGACTGCAGAGTCTGCTGCTGACTGGACTCTGGTTTCAGACACAGAAGGTTTGTTCAGTGGGATACAGACACACAACAGCATCTGCTGGGTCAGGGTTTGCACTGACTTTCAAAAGAACAGGGTCAAATGCTGGATTACTCTCCTCTGCTAATAGATGACATAAGTTTTGGGACTAAGGCTCCTATTACATACTGTATCACAAAGATATGTTGATTATTTTCAGTTATAAATGTAGTTTTCAAAGGCCATTTACAACCTGCATCCACATGACAAACAAAAAAAAAACTTAACGACCTGGTTTAGAACTAAAACACACAAAGTGTTCATATATTAATCACAGTCAGATCAACTGACAGTAAAGTTGTTAGTTATGGCCAAGTGCTTAAATATAATCAACATTAAATGAAGTTTTGTGTGTGCGTACGGCTGTGTAAATAACATATAATGAATTTTTCATGAGCGCCCAAATAGCCTGTCACATCTAATTCATCTTTATGTATATATTTATGCTACCTCTTAGCACTTTGTTTAATTCAGCGCACTAACAGCTCCAGGGCTGCTTTTCCCAACCATTACCTAAACACCGATGTCAGCAGATTACAGATGAAACAATTTGTGGATTAATCAATTAGTTGTAGGACAGAAAATTTATTACCAACTGTTTTTGATAATTATTTGAATCGTCTGACAGAGCGATTGGGATTTGAACCTGTCACAGAGGTTTGGATTAGATTGGGCTCAATGAAAATGTCTGAAAGTTTACAGAGGACAAATGCACACAGGACAGTGATAACAGCAGTGACTGTAGCAACAGTAGGTTCATGTTCCACCAACAGGATCAGATCAGCTTCTGCGTCACTTCATTAGGTACCTACTTACCATGAAAAGGCCACAATGACCACAAAACAACCCACCACCCACACTCTGCCTATTTCCCCCATCCTCTACATCTTAACCTTCTCTCCCACACACACACAGCATTATGTTTCATAAAAAAAGACCTGCCCTTCAACACATTTACATGTCTCATAACGTGGGAGAGTCACTGAGGAGCCTGTCATTACGCGCACCATTAAAACGCAGCAGTCGACTAATGTAGCGCCTCCATAAGGGACAGCAGCCGCAGCAGCAGGAGCCAGAGGGGAAGTGACAGAGGAGAACAGTGGATGCTACAGAAGGGGGACCTGAAGGTAGGAGGGGCAGAGATGTTTGAGGACCCACGGAGAGTGGGTACTGTAGCGGTGGAGCAGGAGCAGTGGGGATATAAGAAGAGATGGAGATGCAGGGGGAGGAAACGAGGTAGAAGCAGCAGGTGATGCTTGGGGTGGGGGCGCAGAAAGAGGAGGAGCAGGGGAAAGAGTTGGTGAACCCTAGTGAGGAGCAGCAGGAGTATAATTAGATGTTTGATGAGGTGCCGTGGATAGAGATGTGTGGAGAAGTGACAGGAGGAAGAGGAGTCCTGTAGAAGGAGCAAGGGACGTTGCTGGAGGCGCAGGGGCTGGATGTGTGTGAGGAGCATCAGGAGTTTGTGGGTTTGTGTCGGGAGCAGCAGGAGCGTAGGTAGGTGATGCTGTGGGAGAAGTGGGAGGAGGCTGTGCCGGGAGAGGTGCAGCCAAAAGAGGCAGAAGCGGAGGTTAGGAGAGGAGCAGGGTGGGTGGTGATGCTTCAGGGGAAACAGAGGAGGTGATGTTGGGGAGGAGCAGTAGGAGAAACAGCAGGGGAGGCAGCAACAGCTCCGCAGTGTCACTGTACAACCAGGAGCTATAATTATGATTCAGTGGGATGTGTTGAGCCACAACAGAGGGGGAGAGACACCTTCAACACTAACAACACACATGACGTGATATCACATATTCACCTCTCTGAAATGACATGGAGACAGATCTATGTCACCACTGGAATAAACATCATCATGCTTGACTGCATTTTTAATTTACAGCACATGAGAGACAAGCACTGTCACACAAAGCCTGGAGGACACTGGACTTTTTTTTTACCACATGTCTTATAAACATGTGTCCACTTCAACAACACTATGACCCTTAACATCTGATCAGACTCACACTCACTCTGAGTGAGTGAGTGAGTGAGTGAGTGGAAACTTCTGAGGGAACCTCCACCTCCCACGGAGCTGGACACAAAGTTGGACCCCACACACCTGAGAGGACACGGGTCCCCGTCTGACCACGCGGGTTTCGGGTGAGAGGACAGTAAATTGGCGCACTCTGCACCTGCTGACACACACACACACACGCACACACACACACACACACACACGCCCACCACACCACCCACCTACCTTCCACTGCGCACACGGAGGTGATCAGCAGGTGAAGCGCCGCAATGGCCCAAACGTGTCCCCGCCTGTCCGGTCCCATCATCCGGCTGACAGACCCGCGCTGTAGTCCTCTGTCCTCCGACCCGCACTCACATCTCACTCCTCATCCGAGTGTCTCTCTCTCTCTCTCTCTCTCTCTCTGTGTATCTGAGAGAGTGTGTGTGTGTGTGCTGCACCGGCAGAGTCAACAGGGAGTGAATGAAGAGACAGCTGATGGACTCTCTCTCTCTCTCTCTCTCTCTCTCTCTCTCGTCCTCTGCTTTCTCGCACCTCTCCCCATCCAATCAGGAGGGAGCTCGGCGGATCTCAAACCAATCACCCGTCCTTTTCCGCCTGACCAAAGCCCAATGCCCAATGGTTCAGGTCTCCCCCGGCGTGGTGGCTCTGTGACGGGACAGTGACACCCAGCGGCCGCAAAGCGGTACAGCAACCAGACAGTCAGTTCGGTCCCTGAAATGTGCACCTTGTTTAGATTAAAATGCTAAGCTTGGCCTTTGACCTCTACGGAGATCAGAACAAAGGGCCATATCTTCAACAACAGGTGCCAGTGAGATCATGTGGTCCAAACTGTTCTGAAAGCAGTGAAGAACCAGTCCTGCTGTGCACTTTATTAGAAACACCTGCTCACCCAGCCTGTATCCAATCAGCCAATCAAATGTGTGAGTCTCACGGCCAATGGTGAGAGTTGGCAGCGCTGTAGCATTAACATGTGTGACCTTCTGCCCCAACTGTGACACAATGTTCACCTAATAACTTGTGTTTGAATGATATTTGTGATGATGTTTGTTGTTGTTTGATGTGAATGTGGGGTTCTTAACCTGATCAATTAAAAGGATTGTTGTCCTAACACTGTGCAACATACAGTGTGTAACTGTAGCTTGAATAAATAATAATCACATACAGAGGCGATTATTTATCAGCTGACTAGTTACATTTATACAGTCTTATAGTTACTACCATCCCTTTGATGGTAACCCCTGGTTACACACTACCCCCCCCCCCCCATCTCTCCCATAATAAGACACTGCAGATTGTAATGGTGGAGAGACTTATCTTTCTTTCTGCAGACAGTGGGAGATCTACCTTCCAACGGGGTCAAACTATCTCGATTAGTCTCTGTGAGGGGCTTGATTAAAGACAACACACTCACCTTGGTCATAAAAAAACCCACAAAAAGCTGCCAGGCAACACAAACCTGGTTGTCAGTGGATTCTCATCATGGCCCCTGGTGAAATCCTGCTGGAGGCCAGAGACGCAAAAGCGAATCGACACGAGTAAAAACAAGACCGGTCAAACAACTTGAACGTTGTACGCGAGACATTCATGGCAGCACAAGTTTCAGACGAGTAAATCATTGTGCGACCTTGACGTTTTGCCCTGTTCCTCCTCTCCTCCATCTCCCGTGGCTCCCACCTCCTCCTGTCTGTCCGCCAGAAAAAAGGTTGCAGAGCAAGACGGCAATATAGATCATTGCTGTGAAATTATAGTCAACAGCCCAGACGATCGATTTTCAGTCTCTCAACATGACATTCTGCTTGTGAAAAGCTTTGATTTCACTACCACATGTACCACACTACCACAGCATCTGTGCATCTGTGTGTGATTCAAGCTTCTTATCTCAGAGCCTGCAGTTGGAGACATTTTAAGCCCCCCCCCCCCAAAAAAAAAACCCCACACATTATCCCTGAGTTGATCTCTTTTAAACCAGAGTTGCAGACTTAAGAATCGATCGCACACGTCCTCGCTGCCACATAAGCGGAACATGTTTGTTTAAACTGTCTCCAGACAGTGCAGTGGAGTTTGTGCAGCAGGAGATGTGGAGGCCTGAGGGATGTAAAGAGGAGAATAACTTTGACAGTACAGACAGCTCAGACTCAGAGCTGAGCAGGAATAGATCCTCTTCATGTGTCTATATGGGCACAGTCAAAATCAGCTGTGTGCTGAGCGTGGCTGCCTCCCAGTTCCAATTCCACCTCTGCTGCCTCATCGTCTATGATTACAGAACAAGGCTCAGTTCAGGACAGTTGTTGAAGAGGGTCCATTGGGACGTGCGATGGAATCAGGTCACAGTCGGCTGCTGGGAAACAAACGACCCTGTGCACAGAGGACCCCCCCCAAAAAACCCCACACATTATCCCTGAGTTGATCTCTTTTAAACCAGAGTTGCAGACTTAAGAATCAATCGCACACGTCCTCGCTGCCACATAAGCGGAACATGTTTGTTTAAACTGTCTCCAGACAGTGCAGTGGAGTTTGTGCAGCAGGAGATGTGGAGGCCTGAGGGATGTAAAGAGGAGAATAACTTTGACAGTACAGACAGCTCAGACTCAGAGCTGAGCAGGAATAGATCCTCTTCATGTGTCTATATGGGTGCAGTAAAAATCAGCTGTGTGCTGAGCGTGGCTGCCTCCCAGTTCCAATTCCACCTCTGCTGCCTCATCGTCTATGATTACAGAACAAGGCTCAGTTCAGGACAGTTGTTGAAGAGGGTCCATTGGGACGTGCGATGGAATCAGGTCACAGTCGGCTGCTGGGAAACAAACGACCCTGTGCACAGAGGAGATTCAAGACCTTTCCTTGGATCAGAAATAGAAAGTGGTAGTGAACCTGTTGTGACTCTGTGTGTGTGTGTGTCACAAAGTGTCTGTTTCATTTCCCATTCAGTTTGGTTCTGTTGTATTTTAAACGCTAGCATCAGGAAAAGAAATCATCAAATTATCATCTACACACACACACACACACACAGCTATATATTTTTTTCAGAGCACTGAAAACAAGCAAAATGATTCAGATTGGAAAAAGTGATATCGGATAGTGAGTGGATGTGATGCACAGTGTGTCGCCCCCTGTTGATTTGCAGCAGAAGCAGGATTCTCTCTCAGGATGAGAGTAAGAGAAAAGCTTTTAAAAGAGATGCTGCCTGTTATTGATGTGATTTTTCTAACCATTTTATTTTAGATTTTAGATTTATTTCCTGTAAGGTTGGTTGGTTTAAATAACACTATTACACTATTTGCCAAACAAATACTGTAATGTATACGTTTACGAGAATATGTCTACCTGTACCCGTCTTATCCATAGCCCTAATAAAAGTTTTCTTTTATCAAGTAAGCTGTTTTCCCATTTGTTTAGTCTTTACTGTGTAGAAAGTAAAGCTCTCTAGCTGTTGGCTGTGGCTTTATATTTGGCAAAAGAGTTTTTGGCAAGAATAACTGTGAACTGCAAAAACAGTTTTTCCTTCATTAATAGATGTGAATTAATAATAATTAATGGATGTGAATTAATAATAAGTCACAAAACAGCATGTTCACACTAATGAGATTTCGAGTCGCTGAATGCTAAGCTAACTGACTGTGGCTTGTTGACGGTTTCTGACATTTTCATGTGGCTCTTGGCAAAAGTAACTGCGTCTTTAATGGACAACAGTTACTAATAATCAAACTCAGACTGTCTATAGCAAAATCCACAGTGACAATCAAACAGAGTTTAATCAATGAAATGTTGGATTCAATACACTCATGAATAAAAATCAGCGTCATACACAACCTCAGTGAGTGTGTCTGCCATTTGTGTCAATTAGAAGACTCACATGTAGCAACATAGCAGTGTAGATTGAAAAGCAGGCATGCCGAGTAAGTGATATATCACCTGGTTAACGTATATATGTTGTCAGTATTATGCAGATATCCCGTACTCTATGTACAAACACTGAAAACCTTGTGTTTTATAGTGTGGTGTTGTCTATTGTAACATCACTCATGTACAAACCCTGGTGAGAGCGTTGTCACACATGTTCAGTGGACTTTTTTCAGGACTTATGAAAAACGTGTCTGTGCTTCTTTCTTTACAAAGGCGATGAGTTCTTTAAAAAAAAAAAGTGGTCGTTTCCTTTTCCTTTTAAAATGGTTGGATATACAGTGAACGTGAGGTTATCACACATTTCAAGAGTGTGATCACTTATCTGCAACATTTCCAACAAATCTGTTTATGCCAACGCACACCGAAACATTTGGACAACGACATCACACGTTATGGGGAATTCTTTGCCAATATAGTAACACACTGTACATCCATGGCGGAATATGGGGCCAGTCTTTTAGCTAATGTACACAAACATTTACAGCTTACACAACGTTTGTTAATGTCGACGACCTCGAAGTCATAAAATGAAATTAAAAAGGGTTCTTGAACGCACCACATATCAGGGCACTAAGCATTTTTTTTTAATGCGCCTGCTGACTGGACACTGGAGCTAAATGAACCTGATAGAAGGTCAATATAACATTATCAATATCCTTATCAACTGTAACGCCATCATCGCCGGGTCACTGTTTTTTTCTTCTTCTCCTTTTTTGTCTTCTCTCATATTTATTGGCCCAAAAATCCAATGAAACCAGGCAAAGAAACAGAATGATTCTCGAAACTAAGAATATTAAAGCTGAGCGAAACCAAAACAAACAATATCATCACTGTCAATTTTTGCTCCTCTTGGTAAAAGAAAAATTTTGTCCAAATACTCCCCAAAATGTCTTTTCAAATGATTTGGCAAAGTAACTTTTCTGTCTTACCCCCAGCAAACCCCCATTTCCGTCTGGCACAGTTCTAGCGCCGCTGAGTTCAGAGTCTGATTGGAGGCTGCAGCTGTCCATCATCGCTGGAGCAGCAGGATGACCAATGGGAGCAGGAGTAGGAGGCTACAGACGGGGGTTTGGGACACGGCTGTGCCTGTGACGCGGCTGTCGTCTGGCGAGTAGGCGTACAGTCCAGGTCTGCTCCGATGACACTGTCCACCCACACACATCCCGCTTCCTGAGCCACTGATGTCTTCGCCTAGGGAATCAGGCAGAGGCAGATAACACTTTTCCTAAGTGTTTTTTTAAATCATGCAAAAGACAAAGACAATTTCAACAGAAACAAAAATCCCCCAACTCAGTTTAGAAGTGGTAGTTAATGAAACCACTAGATCCAGCAGAGGACCATTTAAAATTCATGAGTGAAATCAGTTCTCTTGTTTGAGTTTATTAGTCATTAGGTTGCAGTATCTGGTCCTCGGTCCCCACTTGTCATCAACAATGGCATAATCAGGCCACTAAATAGAGTCATATTGTGGTGTCTCTGCATGAATGTGTTAAAATATGGGAGTTAATAAAAGGCCGAATCGTAAGAAAGTGCAGAGGGTGATTTATTTATGTTGTAATATTTGAAAAAGACCCACTAGCATCCTGGAAATCCACGTCGTTACCATCCATGGCGTTCTTCAGCCTGTTGCTCATTATTTTGAGCTGCATGATCTGCTGTCGGATCGTCATATCTGGCTTTGTGATGTCCAGCTCCACTTCTGGATTGTTGATCTGATTGGCCAAGCCGTCACCCATCACCTCTGGCAGATAGCTGTGTGGTGGAGAGAGGGGATTGGGGGTTTGTGGATAAACATCAGTGGGGGTATAAGCTGAATGAAACGTGTCCATTACAGCTACTCACTGAGTAGACAGTAATACAATATAATACAAGCTAATATAACAGTCTGCTAATAATAACTGCCTGCATTTAGCAGCTTGTCTTGTGTCATACTGCCACCTGTTTCTCATAAACATCACTCGGGTTCGACAACATAACACTAAGTCATTTAATTTATATTTTCATTAGCTGATTAGATAATTTTGCAAGACACTGACCTGGTATCATCAATTCACATGATACATGACTATAAAAAGCAGCGAAACCTATTGACACTATTGTTAAATTAATCATAAATTAACCCTCATTCCACCTTGGACCCATAAACCATGTTTAATTCCTAATCAACTCTTTGAATGAAGAGCTAATCAAAAATATCCCAACCCAGGATTTAAAACCCCTGGTCCAAACAAATACAGGTGTAATTACTCAGACTGCACACACACACACACACACACACACACCTATTGCTTTGTGGTTTATTTATATTTTTTAATATCTTATACTGTTAATTAGCTCCATTAAACCCAGTACTTCAAGTCAGTATTACATATACAGTATATGGATAAGAATAATTTACTGGGGTTGTAATTTCACTGGTGACATATATTGAGCTCTCTGGTAAACCACTAGATGTCGCTGACGATTTTAAAACAGTTCATCACTGTAATAATTCACTCTCTGCCACAGCTGCCCCCCCCCCACACACACACACACACATTTTATATTTCCGTAATCTGTCACACACAGTCAGCTATTCATCTATATTCCATGGCCTCCTTCATATTTCCTCACTCACTCACACACACACACACACAATATTTTATGCCTTTTGTCATATTACTGATGTGCTCTGCTCAGGATAAATCTCATAAATTGGCTGTAATCCAACTGCTTTCAAGTATGTGATGATGTGTGTGTTTGTGTGTGTGTGTGTGTGTGTGTGTGTTCATAGAGGAGGGTGGATCACATGTATGCCTTTCAACCTGGCATCAAATTGTTCTGTAATCCATTCCTACATGGATTAAGGCTAAAACAAACAACAGGGGCTTGCGTTTGTTTGGCCGTGGACGATTGTGTTGCAGGGTGTGAATTTCCATGAGAAAGAAATGTCAACACTAGTCTCCAGAATACATTTCTGCACACGACTGTTTTCACCCTGTCAGAGAAGAAATTGCTTTTTGCCCTTCAACAAGAAAACAACCAGCTTGTATCATAATGACAGAGGGAGGAAGAAGTGATTCACAGATATAAGGTAAACTTCCTGAAGAGAATAGATACAACTGACTTTATGAAGCCCTGAGGTCAATAAACTACTGACACATAACTGATGTGTAGTCTTGTCTGTCTGTTTCCCTGGTTTTCTCCTAACCTGGCTTTGGTAATGCCATTCCAGCATTTATCCTGAGCGGCGCCTCCTGCTGCCAGTTTGCTGCAAAGCGCCAGTGGGAGTTGGATCCAATATTGTCTCATCTCGCGCAGCTTACTGGAGAGGTCCGATACCTGAGGACAGAAGCAAATTTTTGAAATTCAGAGGCAAGACTCAGGTCCCGAGTCCTATCCCAGGATCCTTTAGTTTGTTTGACACAAATGACTTTTTTAAGTGTTTAAATTTAAATCAACCACATGAATAACCTATACAAATACTAGTAGTCAAATTATCCCATGTGACTAAACATACTTGACTGTGAAAAGTCAACAATATCCTGGTATCTCAATAAAAAATAAGTGATGCAAACATAACCTGGGATTTAGGGTTTTATAAAACAGCACCATCAGGAAGGCATCTCAGATAGATATTTTTCGTGCACACTAATGGATTAAAAACTAAAATGTTTGCACAATCCTGTATATGTACATGTACACACCTGCATCTCCAGTCTCAGCCCTGCAGTCGGGGAGGGTTTGTACTCTGAGGCTGTGAGGGAGCTGCTTTTCCTCCGACGTTCATGAAGGGCGGGACTTCCTGTCCCTGGTTCACCTGGGGGTCCACACGTCTGGTACACCTGCACACATGCAAACACCCGCAGTTTAACACACATCACAGGAAACTTTGAATCTGGATGCAACTGAATTCACTATACAAGCTTTGTTGCAGCTCCAAGATTTTACCATTTGTGTGAGCTAAAATGAACCACTAGGTGTCCCCACAGACAAGGGTTTCACAATACAAGGACATCTCAGGTCACATTTTCCTAATAATGTCCATCAGCATGTAAATACAGTAAGAGGAAGCCTGATCAATTGTGGCAGCCTAACAACAATTGAAGTGCTTATTTGTATCATTTGAAGAATAGAGAACTCAGAAAACGTGGGACAAGGAGCCCATTGTTGAGCTCGAGCTCAGGTATCTGCCAGGTAAGCACTTTTTAGGGATAATTACTCTGTCTGGAGAATCTTGCATGCTGCCACATGATCTTTGACCTGCAAATCAAATTCAACCAGCAAACTGATGGCGCCAGGTTTGACACCTAATGAAGCTGGTGCAGAACTGCAGACATAAGCATGAGCTGGCATCTTACTGCAGATACAGCGCTTGCAGGGAAATTTGCTTGGTAATTGTCGGCAGCCAGAATAAGTTATGAGACCAGCTGAGATGATGATGACTTGAGATGTTTTACCTTTGCCGTGAAGGTGTCCATGTTCTCTTGCTGGTAGTGAATGGCCTCGTAGATTCGAGCAGGGATGGAGGAGAGAACCACATCGAGGCTGGGCTCAGTGCTGAAACTTGCCACCACCTGGATCATGGTGTCTGAGGAGGAAGGATTTTTTTTTTAATTATTTTTTAATAACTCAAACTCAGCCTGAAACTGTACTTGTTTTTATTTCAGGGAATAAAACTTGATTTGCTCTAAAGCATTAAATTCATAACAGTGCATTGTGTGATCACACCAGTCAGCAGTCTTTTTCATTATTATAGCAGTAGTAATAGTGTACATAAATACTGTTTTATTTGAAGATAGTGTGTTGCATGCCTTCTAAAGACATTAACGTATAATTGTCTTTACAATGAGACATTTACATCGTGAACAAATCGATCCATGATTTGTTTTTCATGTCTATTATTATGATAAACCTTTTTTCAGAGCAGTCAATAACTGCCATGAGAGGCAGAGCTGTCACAGAGATATTAGATGGGATGAAACAGAGGATGATGAACAGTGGAATGCATAACGACAGTGAGGAAGCTAATAGGCTGAAATATGCAAGTAAAATCATAAAATCTGAAAAGTGTTCTTAGTTATTTGAAGCGCTAATGGGATGTCTTTTTTTCAGTAATTTTTTTTCAGTAATGTATGTTATTTTCATCAAGGCCTTAGAATTCTTAAATCAAATTGTTTTTTTTTTACTCAGCACATAAAGACATGTTGTACATGACCAGTAAAAGTCGGCAACACTGTTAGATTTCGCTGTCACATGAGAAAAAATGGAATGAATGAAAAAAATGTTGCGTGCCAGAGTCTTAAATCCTGACAGAACAGAACTCATCTGTTCATACACATTGGTTGTTGGATGACCTCTGTCTGCTCTGAGGATCCACTCCTATCTAATAACATCTGGATTAAGTCAACATTATCTCACCTCACTGTCTGAATCTTACCAATAAGGTTCTGCCACTCGGAGTCCAGGTCGGCCTGGTTGGCCAGGCAGCCCTTCATGACGTTGGAGCAGTAGCTAGAGCAGGGTTTGACAGAGGCCAGGCCACGACAGTGAGGACAGTAAACCAGCTTCATCAGGGCCTTCGTACACTCTGGACTCAGAGACACCTGGTGTGAAGTGAACAGTACAATTAGCCTGACTTCCCTTTACCCAGGATTGAATGTTTATACTGCATTTACAGTGATGTCACTATTCATATTTTGTTCTGTAAAGTGTCTACCGAGCTCTTTTTTTCCTTTTCATAATGGAATTCACCCACTCTGTCTTTTGCAGAGTAAATGAAGAGAGGAGTATCTTGTTGTGACTGTGTGAGCTGGTTCAAACAATTAATGTAGAGAAATACATGTAGTCACACTGTGCTTCTGACTATTTAAGAAAAGCAGATTAAGAGCAAAAGAGCCATCATCCTGCCCATTACTTGGCAACATTTATGTCCCACTAAATGAGGTCTTTGTCCTGGTGGCAGAGTCTGACACTTCACTTTTGATGATCTTTGTTTTTCAGTTTCAGGGTGGGGACATTTTTTCCCCACAGTTATGGGGTAAAGCCAGTGCATCTATCATATCTGCTTTCATGGGACTTTCATGGGCCAAGCAGACACACACACACATGCATGCACACACACACACACACACACGCACGCACACTCGCACACACACACACACTCTCTCTCTCTCTCTCTCACTGCAACAGAAACGCCTAAACGCTCAATTAGTCTCACACCATCACATGTTTCTCACTCTCTCTGTCTCACAGCATTTCTTGCTCTGTCTCTCTCTCTCTCTGTCCTTCTCTCTCTCTCTCTCACACACACACACACGCACACACACACACACAAACACTGACCTGAGAGACCTTCCTGACCACCTCTCCGCTGACTATCAGCCCCTGAACAAATGACCGGGCAGTGACAAAAGCCCGGACCACCTTTGCCTTCATGTCCCGAGGGATGTCTCCAAATGGCCGCAGCGTTTCCTGTTGCTTGGCAACACATTCAAGATAGTCCTCTGATAGGGTGACCTGTTAGAAAGATAAGATAATAATGTCAGAGACCTTTTTTTTTCATCATTCTGTACGCCAGACTCTGTCTATCTCTACTCACGTCTGAGGGGGCGGAGGATTTAAAGGTGCGCTCCAAAAGCCGGGACCAGAACTCAGACAGGGTCTCATCCAGGTTGAGAGCAGAGCCCCGGTAGTACTGGCGGAGGTCAGCGTAGAGATCGCCATACAGACGGGTGTTCTGGGAGTACAGAGGGCCGAGTGGAGACAGCGCCTCCTGGAGGGAGCGCTCAGACTGACTGTGCAGCTCAGTGAAATAGGCTGGAGGTGGAGGAGGGGAGAGAGTATGTGATGGAGAGCAGACGGAGGAAGGATGGAGAGAGGAGAGGAGAGGAGACACGCAGAGGATTCAGAGGAGGCGGAGGAAGGAAAGCTGAAGATCACACTTGTGACGCTAATGCTAACTGAATATTAACAGTCATCTATTGAAACTGTCCAAACACAGAGCATCATTAGCATTCCTAATGAGCCATCCAGTCTCCTTTTAGCTCCGTTTTGGTCCTCACCAACGGGCGGCCATTCATAACGTAGTATATATAATAGTACATATGAGTCATCTTCTTCCTGTGCACAACAATGATTTATGATCTTCACAATCCAGCTGATTAGCATCTCAGCCTACAACTGTATTTATTAAATATGTGTAATGTTTCTGTGCATTTCACTCTGCTGCCAGATGGATTCACTCTGGATCCATACAGAGGTCACACAGAGAGAATGAGCCAGTGAGTGTGCTGTCTCTGCAGTATATTAGTCTTGGCTTTTCCATCCTTCAAAGACTGTGGACCACTGCCAGCCTGCTCTAACCACAAGCAGATGGACGGCCACATTATTGCTACTGAGGTGGCCCTCTGCATTCAGGCTAATAATACTGTCCTCCTCCACCTCCTGCTCTCGCCTCTCTCTCTCTCTCTCTCTCTCTCTCTCTCTCTCTCTCTCCTTTCTTTTTGATCTGGATTCACTGTTTCTTCTCCATACTAAAGACACATTCCTCACTTGCTGCATTTGCCTGCCTCCCCATTGTTATCAATAGCACTTCACTGTCTATTTGTCTTTTCTTCCTCCCTCCATCCCTCGCTTTCTCTGATGTGCAGACTCGGCTCCTCAGTGGGTCAACTGCTCATTAGCTGAACCAGCCACTGCCCCAGGGGGACACCCCCCTGCTTGTATGTGTGTGTGTTTGTGTGTGTGTGTGTGTGCACGTGCAAATGTGCATGAATATGCGTGTTCCCCTTCGAGATCAGGAGATCGGCTTATCACATTTCATTGTGTCTGGCTGACTCTGCTCTCATTATAACACACAGTCAGGGGTCCCCTTGACGCACAGGACACACACACACACACACACACAGACATACACACACACACACACACACACACAGACACACACAGACACACACAGACATACACACAGGCTGCAGGACTGAGCTTTGAGCACAGCCTGAGCTTGTACCAAACACAAACTCACAAATACACAACAGACAAATGTCACACTCCCCTGAGTTCACTGCTGAAGGTTGGCTATTGAGCCCAGCCTGTAATGAGAGTCTCAAATTCACACACATACTGGATGCACAGGCCGACACTCTACTTACTGTCAAAGCTCCTGTGGAGAGCGTTGAAAGCAGCCTGCAGCGACCTGCCGGCCTCTCTGATCAGACCCTCTGTCTCTCGGGCTGTAAGACCAGCCAGATTCTCCTCCATGGCGCTGGTACAGCAGGTCGGACCCTGAGGACACATCCTCAGATGTTCACCTGGTGCAGGGGGAGATAGAGTATCAGTTATTATTGTTGCATTTTATATGAATAATTTTACATGAATTCAAATTAAAAGCTCTTTAACATGCACATTTCCCATCAAACCCAAACAGCCCTGATACAAAGGCTTAAAGGAAATGTTTTAAACACCTCAACAGCTACTGTATGGACTGTAATGAATTCACGTAAAGACAGACAGCTACTGTGCGATGATTTTCACACTTTTTTTTTTGCAAACATACTTTTGTATGTACACACACACACACACACACACAGTTTGCCAGACAGTCTAGAAAGCATCATCAGTCTCTTGACAGAACAGATGCTTCAGGACTGGTGTGTGTGTGTGTTTGTTGTGTGTACCACATCTTGGAAGGTTAAGGGTGAGTAAGTACCCCACAGCTGTGTCTCTTCCTGAACAGGTCCCACGTTGCTGTGTGTGTGTGCACGTGTGTGTGTGTGTGTGTGTGTGTGTGTGTGTGCATGGCTGGCTGGAATGTGTGTGTGGGCTGGGGGTTAGAAATCAGCCACCATGGTAAGTGGAGCATGAGGAGACGCCTTCATCATCATCCCTCTATGAATCTTTCATTGGCACTTGGCCTTGCTGGTGTTTGTGTGAGTCTGTATGTGTAAATGTCTGTCTGTTGTTGTGAGGACATTTTATTTTAGCTACTCTGCACAACCATAAAGAAATGTTTTGTAGTTAAGACAATTGGTTTAAGGTAGGAATTATGTTACACATTGCATTATGATGCATGTATGTGTATGATATGTATGAGTGTCCTCAGGACTATAGAAGACCAGAAATTGTGTGTGTGCGTGTGTGTATGTGTGTGTGTTTGTACCCACAAAGCGAGCTGACAACAGGATAAGTGTTCCCAAATTGGGCAGTATTCCACTTCCCTGCGTAAAATGGTTTGTGAAAATTGTAGATATTTTTGGAGCATGTGACTGGTTTCCTCCAACAAAAGCAAACACTCTGTGATGTGCAAAACATGTTTCAATATTGTCAAGATGCTTTTGGGTTTACTAAAATATTTTGCCACCAAATATCACAGAGGACCTAAAGAATGACCTTTATGTCATATGGTCCAATGTGGTAGTTATGACGGCCTTTCTACCACCACATGACAAACACAATAACCATATCATAGCACACATCATCTTTGTGTGATGGTGTGCGGCAGCTAACGTTAGCATTTTGTTGTTGGGTTTGCTCACCAAACCAGGCAACACAGGGCGTTTACCGCAGACACATATGTCTTCCTGCATTCCTGGGTTGCTGGGTAATGGGAACAGCTGGCATCCTGCTATAAAACCCTCATTTACTCGGAAAAAAACAGAAATGAGCACAGTGGCGACACACTAACATGTGCAAAACGCTTACAGACATGCAAATTTGCAGACAGACATGCATCACAGTGGGCGAAGAGACAAAAGGGAGAGGAGAGGAGGGAATGTGGGTCAAACCAAATCAGACTCTATAGGTGAATTTGGCTGCTCATAGTTGCTTTGCCCTCAAGCTTCAGCACATTTAGAGTTGTCCACATCCTGCAGGGATGTTATGGGATGGGATGATGACTAAACTTGTGGAGACTCACTGATTCATTTCTGCCTATGGCCCCACTAATATTAGCAAAACAAAATTCTAGGAGCATTTCAAAGTGGAGATGGACTGAGAGAGGTACTGTGACTGAGTCCCAATGAAAAGGAAAAAATGAGTCCCTGTCCCTGTTTGACAGATCATTATTATTTGAACAGATTATTTTATTATTTTAATGATGGACAATCATCATTTGATGTATTTCTGTACATGATTTCAACAAATGACACTTTCCTAATCAGTAATGTGACCTGTTCGCTCGTTTGAGAGATTTAAGTGTAAATAAATCCCACCTGAACACAGCCACTGAATAAAGTGAACTGACCTGGTCTGTTCCCTCTCCTTCACTGGGTGTTGATGCAGAGCCTCCATATTGTTGTCCATATTGTTTATTCATTTAATTAAAAAAAAAAAACAGTGGAGGGGAGCAGACGGTGAAAACCTGATGGTATGCTAAGCTGGTGCTGGCTCTGCTTGTGTGTGTGTGTGTTGGCCTGTCATCGTTTTCCCAAACTGTCAGTCACACATGCAGATGATGGAGCATCTCTCCCTGAGTATGAGGAGTTCAATAGTGGCCAACCATCTGGAGCCAAAGTGTTATGATTTGTACAACCTTTTATTGCAGTCAACAGCAGATCTGATCCTGGCTGACATAAATTTGGGTGTTGACACCCGGGGGAATAAAAATGTGTGGATGACAACACTAGAATGGCACTCAGCACATACCTCTGCCAAGACCCAACAATTCCCCACATGACTGTGAGGATCATGTGTATTTTGGATGTGGAAAAGAAAACAGGATGCGGTCCGATAACGTAAATTATTTACTCGTCATAAAACTCGGGTCCTTTAAACGCCATCTGCGCCAGCATTTCATGATTTCTTTCCAGGCCACATCCCTCCACCACGCTTCGTGCAAAATGAACTGAGTCGTCTTTGCTCAATGCTGCTAGCAACAAACCAGCAAACAAACAGACACGAGTGAAAACATAACCTCCTTAGTGGAGGTAATAAAGAACAGTCATCAACCTTCACTGCTCCTTCATTTAAACACAACTGTTTCGTTTAGTTTAAACACAACCCCAACCTCACAGTCTGGAGTCAAAGATGAAGCCAAGGCCAAACCCAGACCTGGATTACAGACTATATTCACCTCATTAGACTCCCGATGAGGTGCACTCCTTAGTATTGATTATTTGGAAACATCTAATATAAATTTATGGGGATAAACTCATTTAATGGTGGATATTATGCCAAGAGGTTCCCACAGCCCTCCTGGAGCAACATGCTGCAGCAGAGAGGCTGAGGACTGTGGTCTGCTGCGGGCCATTTTGCACTTAATCATTAGTAAATCCAGTTCATTAGAAACTTGTTTTTGGCTTCGCCTGTAGATGTATAACAGCTCACACTGGTCGCCATGGAGACCACATCAAGACAACATTGCTGAGGCATTTATTTCCTTTTCCAAAGCATCTGGCTCACTCACGTCTCACTTCTTTCCCTCTCGCACATCCTCTCTCTCTCTTCTCTGTATCATAATAGACTTTTATATGTGTATGTGTATATATGTATACACACACACAAATATATATATATATATATATGGATATAGAGCTTGCATTCCTTGTGGCTGGGCCTCAGCATACCTGAGCCTGTCTTGACAGGTAAGAAAACCTCATGACAAACAGGTAACCTGCTTGGCACCATGGGCTGACACAACACTGGTAACAGGTCTGATTCCAAACCTTCGGAGGTGTTGCTTTTTTTTTCCCCGCCTGTTGTTGCATCTGCGAGCGACAGCGGGGATCAGCTAACGCTTGACTGCAAACGAAGCGAAGCTGACACTTGAATCAAACTCCCTTTGAGCCAAACACTCCCACAGCCAAGCTAAATATTCGGGTTTTGGCAACACCCACGTTTAATCAAAGACAGCACGTTGTTGATACCACAATTCATTTATATGCTTAACTGCAGCTGTCAGCTATCTGTTTACCTCTATTTGACACCGAGAATAAATTAATTTCTCCTGAATGTTATTTTTTAAAAAACGATTTGAGCGTTATAACATCCTCACTCCAGCCTCATATGTAAAACATGTGCTTGTCCTATTGATGGGCCTGAAAAATTATAATATGCTGTCGTCTCTCCAAGATCACATGCAAAATATTTTAATTTAGTCATACATTATATACAACATGTATATATGGAGACAGGTTAATAATGATAATGTGTGTAGCGGTGTAGCTAGCAGCGGCTCAGTTCTGTTGCAGCAACTGTGGGAAAACTGCTGCTAAAAAACTGACTCATCCCTGACGTTTGAACCAAGACAAAACCCCAAACAGTCAGAGTTTGTAATTAGAATCTGCTCCACTTTGCTGACCTGGATAAAAGTTATTCTGGTTGCACTTTGTTCAATTATAAGTAATTACAGACAATTTCTGTACCATGAAAAGTACATAATCAATTTAGTTTTACTTTACTTTAGTTTTAATTTACTTCAGTGATGTTTCCAATATCTGAGATTGCTGAGGCATTCAGCAAGTTAAATGAGACGTGGAAAAGCCACAGTAGAAGTCCTCCATCACTTGCATAACCTGCACCGACAGTGCAGACTAATCTTTCCCAGAGGTTGGACAGTATATGCTGAGTCAGCACACTGTAAGGCACAACTTAAGGCTCTCAAATGACTAGTTTCCAGATGTTAAACCATTGCTCAACCTTCTTCAGCTGCTGACACAGGAATAAAATTGGACTTTGACAAACAGCTCTCCCACGTGGAAGACCGGACTACCGTCCCTTCAAAAGAATAAAACAATTACCATGACAGTGTTTACAACCAGGCTTTTTGCTGTTTTGGACTATGAAAGTGTACTGTTGTGATTTCAGGTCTCAACAGTCAGTTAAGTGAGGACAAACTGACATGTTGTCATAACCTTACCTGACCAAAGTTGGATTCAGCAATAAACCACTAATTAAGTAATCAAAAGTATAATAAGTGATAAAGAATAAAATTAATTCATAAAAAGAACACAGTGCTTTGTATGTATGAGAGCAAATCATTTCTGGGACTACATCTCTCTATGTGTGCATGTGGCCATGAGGGCTTGTATATAAAGGTCAAATCAAATGTGACCTTGTGAGAATAGCTGAGCATAGAGGAACAATCAGAAATGGAAATATATATATATATACTATGCCACTGTCTATGACACTACATTATAAGTGTACATTTGTGTCACATGTTTTGCATATTGATGTTCGGCTAATAACAGCATTGGAAATCCTTAAAAGAACACAGCTGTCGCTCATCAAGGAATGATCAAGCACGAGGAACCGTACAAGTGTTATAAATGAAGATGATGATGTTTAGACGTCCCTGAACCCTGGGAGTTCTGCTGAGTGAATCATTCTGCAGTTTGCCTTCTCTGGTTTAGCGTCCTGGCAGATGACCGAGCTGTGCACCGGTATTAGAATCTGTCACTGCCTGATTCCTGTCATCCATCCACCCCCCACCACCACCCCCACTTCTCCTGCTGAGATGAAAGTTTGCCATAGGAAGTGACCTTGCACAGTGTTAAAGCCTGTAACTTTGTCTCATTTTAACTGATCTGACCTTTGACCCTTGGTGCAGTGCGAACATACCTGCACTTGGTGCCGTTTACACGTGTACATGAAATACCCAGAGCAAAATGTTATACTCTGATCAGATTACATATTCAGTGTAAAACCCGTATAATAACAAAACACACACACACACACACACACACACGGCCTGAGTCTGCCCCAGCGTTGCCATAACACACCACATCAAAGCAGCTTACTGCTGAGCAGTAAAAGTGGTGCAGTGGTTTGAATTTATTCCCTTCAGTCAGACGTTTATTCGCCGCTTCCCTTTCTTAATGAGCTTCTTACAATAACCCTGTCACTTACTGCCGCAAATTACTGCTACCTAAACGAAGGACTGATGGCACGGCTCGTCTGTGTGTGTGTGTGTGTGTGTGTGTGTGTGTGTGTGTGTGTGTGTGTGTGTGTGTGCGCGTGCTCGTCCATCTCACATTCGCATTTATGGGCACCTGTGTGTGATTTAACGCTCCACATGGCCTTCCGACCAAAGTACACTTTTACCTTTTTACCATCCACTGAAAAGCGAGGGAGGGAGAGGAGAGCGCCACAGCAGAGTCATGATGAAAGAGGAGAGAGATGGAGGGACGAGAAGGCGATTAAATGGAAATGCAATAAGAGGGAGAGGTGGGAGGGAAGAGAGGGCGATCACCAGTGATGACAGAGGCAGAAGCGAGAGAGGGAGAGAGAGAAAGGGGAAAAGCAGGTGAAAGAGTAAATTATTAAGATGCGATCTAGTTCTAAGTGTCTAATAAATCTTAATAATAAATATTTTAGATATTTTCAGCGTTATTTGTGATTTCAGTTTCTTTGTCTTTGGCGTATTTCCAGTATATGAGAAAACTTTTGTATAAGAGATTGACACTTCACTGAGCATGAGTCTCCCTTAACTCCCTTAAGACGCTGACACTGCAGTTTTGTGGTAATTAATCAGAATTTTCCCATCATCCAACAAAGCTATCCAAAGCTGTGGCCAGAATGTAAATCAATGAAGCTGCTTGTGCTGTGGTTTATATCAGTCTTGGCCTGTTCTTGTAAACTGCGCTAGTCCATAATTATATTGGTCCATATACATACTGTACATATAAGATAAACAAAAGCGGTACGCTTACATTTACATTCTCTCAAATAAGTTGTCATCTAGCCAATGTGGTAGCTGGCTGGATGATACACAGAGGCAACTGTTCTCTGAATAAATGAAGGTCTACACTTGTGAAGGGTCAGTCTGGACACAATTTGGGTTTAGGAAATTCTTTGGCGTATTTCCAGTATATGAGAAAACTTTTGTATAAGAGATTGACACTTCACTGAGCATGAGTCTCCCTTAACTCCCTTAAGACGCTGACACTGCAGTTTTGTGGTAATTAATCAGAATTTTCCCATCATCCAACAAAGCTATCCAAAGCTGTGGCCAGAATGTAAATCAATGAAGCTGCTTGTGCTGTGGTTTATATCAGTCTTGGCCTGTTCTTGTAAACTGCGCTAGTCCATAATTATATTGGTCCATATACATACTGTACATATAAGATAAACAAAAGCAGTACGCTTACATTTACATTCTCTCAAATAAGTTGTCATCTAGCCAATGTGGTAGCTGGCTGGATGATACACAGAGGCAACTGTTCTCTGAATAAATGAAGGTCTACACTAGTGAAGGGTCAGGACACAATTTGGGTTTAGGAAATAAAATCTTTTTGATTAAGATTAGGAATACAGGGGGTCCTCGAGTTACGACGGAGATCTGTTCCTGAGAATGTGTCGCAACTGAATTTCGACGCAAGTCGGAACATATATTCATTGTGCCATTGTGCATACATTGTGCCGCTAGATGTCGCTATAACACCACCCTACAATTAAGAGTTTACTATGGTGAATTGCCCTTTGTCACTGTAGGGGTTGATATCGCGAGTGTAATGAGCATTTCCTTTAGATTTCTGATATCAACCGTGTAGACCCTGAGTTGTGAATAAACCTACAGTATTGCCACGATCCCGAACGCATCTGTGTCCGTGTGCATCTCCTTACCGGCTGCCGCTGCCCCCCCCCCCAGCTGTCCATTTCACATAAGTAAACACAAGGCAGAGTAGCGTAACTGTGCTGTGGAGGTGCTGGAGAGCCGGCAGGCGCGCTCAGAGACAGAGAGAGCTCACCAACTAGTTCCCGTGTGAAGTCAGTACGTATTTACGGGGCAAACCGCTTAAGCCGAAACAAGGAAGTTCACGGGAGATGTGTCGTAACCACGAAAACAACGTAATTCGCGACCGTCGTAACTCGAGGACCCCCTGTAATTGTAAACACACTGTAAAGTTTATATACTTGATTGATTCTCTTCACAACGGTGAGAGTAAATGCTGTGAAACTCTTAAGACTAAATAATAAAAAAAAAATCAAATGTGAGACAAAAACTGCAGAGAGAAAAAAAAGGGAGGTGTACGGACGCTGCGTTACGGGTGCACCTCTCCTTTTATACAATTACCAAACTAAAAATACCCCACCACCCCACAGTCCAGCCCTGTCTGCTGCCCAGTGAGCGTATGTCTGCCTCTGTGTGTGTGTGTGTGTGTGTGTGTGTGTGTGTGTGTGTGTTCATCACATGGCACCAACTCGACTGTATAATACCATAATTCTATGTCATTTCTGGGAGCAGCTAAACCCTCTTAAACTAACCACTACTTTTACTCCCCTGGACTCGGCCTGTAAAGAAATCACAACACGTGCCAGCTGGTGTGTGCCACGCCGGGGGGGAGGAGTCACCGCCTGAGCGCCCACGTTTGTGTGCGTATGTGGATAACTCTGGTGAAAGCAGAAGTCACGTCAGCTTTGTTTTTGACAGCTGGGATTAGTCCTTATTTACAGTTGACCTATTGACCCTGCGCAGCCATTATGAGCAGACTGTTGTTGTCTTGTGGCAAATCCAAAGACTTAAGTAACCGGAGAAATAATGAGAGTTTCTGCAAGATCAAACATGCAAAAGACGTGTTATTCCCTCTGTTGCAAGGTCAGCGCGTTAAGAACTGTTAACACACACACACAGTAGATTAACAGGGCGGGATAAGCAGGAGATTAGACATCAGCCCCTAATCCAAGCGCACAGTGTTAGTGGCAGTGAAGAGAAGGTGGAGAATGAGAGGTGGGGATGTATGAAAGTGTTAGTGTGTGTGTGTGTGTGAGTGTGTGTGTGCGTGTGTGCCCGTCGCAGCTCTCCCAGCAGGGGACATCAAATCGCCGTGGTCGTAGGAACATTAGGTCAGCGCCTGAGGTCAGGCATTTCCAGGTCAACTCTCCTACACTGTAGGAACTGAATGAATGTTGCATAGAGTGCCACAGTCACATGGTGCTGCACTGACGTGTCAAGGAAGCTGGAAGTTTGAATAAAGCGACAACAGATTTTACACCGTAGAACTTATTCCTCTTCAAGAAAACAGTCAACACATTAAAATGAAAAATCATAGCTCTGCTTCAGCTGCTGCAGGAAACACAATGGATCTCACACAGTGAGAAGTGCTGCAAATCGTTAGCACAATAATGGGCAGGTTTCAGACTGAGGCAGTTTGTGTTATCAGTATATAGTACTTACCCTAACCCACACATCGCAGCAACCATTCTGATGTGTGACTGTACCTCTGACCAACACAACACAAAGTGAAGCCAGTGGCACACTGTTGTTGTTAGTGCATTATAGAGATATAATACGCTCAACAGGTAATTATGCAAACAACCATATTGTTTTATGTTATGTCTATTCACGCTCTTGTGGTAGTGATGGAATGCATTGCCGTCACTGAGGATCAAATGTTCAGCAGGTGACCAGTGTTGGCACAACGACACCACAAGTGATCAAGCTTTTAACACTGACAGCGTTTGACAAGGTTTTAATGAAACATGTGCGAAAAGGCAAAGCAGCGATCTGAGCTTCAAAATTTGTTCGCATTAAATCATTATTATGTTTCCCATGTTGCCTGTGGGCAGGGCTGTGTAAGTACTGCGCTGGAGCTGAAGTACATTTCAGAAACACATAGGGGCACCCTGGTGTATTGTCAGTATATGACGCAGACTCACATTGCGCGCTGTCTTCAAAAACATTATGAGCCCAGGAGCCGGGTTTTATGCAGTCCGCCACCTCTATCAAATAAACTTCTCCGTCACCCCCGACGGCAAACGATCTAATAAAGCAAAGACGCCATAAAAATAACAATAAAAATAACATGAAATAGCCTTTTTGAGCTGACACTCGGGAGGTTAAAATGATAAAAAGGATGCGGGAGATTGGCTCTGCAGAGCAAAGTAAGGTTCACAGAAGCACAAACGCAGCAGCCGTGCATGGAATTTGGATTTTCACAGCGACGTGTCTAATTAAAGGCTCCCGTCTGATCCTGACCTGCACAGAAACCCTCGAATACACACATCACACACACTCCTTCATTAGTTATTAGTGTTTATGTTTCAGCAAAACTTTCTCCTTCCATGAGTGACTTGAACCCAAGCAGCACTATTACTTACTCCTTAAATGAACTACACAGAAATTAACGCAATGATAGTGTGTATTAAAGATGACGCCTGACCTTGGCTGCTGTTGTAACTGGTGTCTGTGTGTTTGTTTCAGCCGCAGACACACACAGACAGATTTCAATGAGCTCTGCCTCCGATAATACTCTCCACTGTGATGCTATCACTGATTGGGGCGTGCATGTATCTGCGTGTGTGTGTGTGTGTGTGTGTGTGTGTGCGTGTGTGTGTGACCTTTCAGTTAGGACACTATGTGGCTTCAACATCAACACTAAAACTCGCTGCGGCACAAAACGATAATAAGATAATTATATAGACGAAAACCCTGGGAGTTTGAGAAAAACACAAACAGACTCTGTGATGAGCAGTAGTGATGTCATGTTTCCCCCAGTGACAGTCCAGTAGTCTGAACAGATCCCCAGCAGCCAAGGCAACAGAAACACATCTTTAACCGAGAGCTGGATCCCACCTTCAGATGATGACGCGTCGCACTATAGCAACTGTTTAAGACACAATAATCAAACAAAAGCCAAATGGTAAAAATAAGGATAGAGTCAAGATTCAGGTAAGTTGTTGCAGCCTCGCCATCCTTAGTCTTCATCCTTGACAAGGAGATCACTATCAGGGCCTTATCTGAAGAGCTCCAGTTACAAGCTGGCAAGTAAAAATTTATAATCAATTCTAACCTGGAGGCCAGACTCAATAAATACAAGTCAATACCACAGCAATAGCGGCGTGTAGCTTTTTCAATGGACATCCACATTTATGAGGTCATATAGAGTGATGGCACCACAGCAGATGGCTGATTCAAAAAGACGATTTCTGATGCAACAGTCACTTGCTATAGCTTAAGGTTGATGTTTCGATCATGATGATAAATACAGTCTATGATAAACTGGCAGGATTTTCAAAGTAACTAATAAATAAGTTGGGCAAGCTTTGGCTAATTTGCCCTGTGGGCATTCAGTTTTAATTATGAACATACAAGAATGAGGGTTATTTATAGCTATGGTTCATAAGAATTGAATAAAAACACGTAGAGCTTCCAGTAGTCATCTAATAGAAGCCAAACTCTGTAAAGGCTGAGTAGATAACTCACTGTGTCTGTGTACAGCCCTACACCTGAACGCATCTCATCCACGCCTGTTGTCTCTTCAGGTGAAGAAAATCAATCAACATGCACAAGGAAAGTGATTGTTTTACCTCTCTGGAGAACAGCATGGAGGCCAGCACATATTTCCACCGTCCATTAATCTGTCAATAATTTTCCTGTTTCTTTTTCAAATGCAAAAAAAAACCCTAAAAAAACTCAAAAAACAGATTCAATAGTTTGGACAAAATAAGTCATGTGATGCTGTCACTGGGTGTGGAAAGACGTTGTGATGGATATTTCCTGTTGTTTGACTGATGAAAGAACTGATATTGAAAGTCATCTGACCTCTAATCAATAATTAAAACTACGAGTTGCAGTCCTGAGCTTTTAACGATCATATAAGACGGAGACAATGTGAAAAGTTGCAGACCTTTGCCCTAAACGTTGCTTTAAAATGGATCTGTTGCTGAAATGGTTGCAGAATTGTCCTTCCAGTGACTAATCAGTTAATCAGCTGACGATTGACATCGTCGTCGGAAATTGCGCTTTGATTAGAGTGTTCAAGTGATCTCACGGAGCAGCTCAGAGCACACACAGCAAACCACCACATCCACCACATGAGACAAACAACTCATCTTTTCATCTGGAAAACAGATGGACGCTCGATTTCCAGAGAGGAGGGAAGGGTGCGCGGAGGCCTGGGAGGAGGAGGAGAAAGCAAAAATAGCGACCGAGAAGACAGAGGAGGACACAAACATTTAGAAGAGGGAGGGGGGGAAGGAGTGGTGAAGAAGAGGTGTGAACTGGAGCTTGGGCACATCGGGGGGAGGGGGGAAACATAGAGATGGGGGTGATCTGGTTTGTACCACAGTGATTTTAAAGATTGATGTAAAGGCATGGGATGATGTGTGCTTTGGCTGCTCAGGATCATGGGGATGCAGGAGGGGGGCAGCACTCTGACCCTCACATTCATCACTTTGGCTCGATTACACGTTGCCAATGGAGGAATTTAATCTTCTTGTGCCTGTACCCACAGTCAGTCTGGATAATAACTGTGGGCTCATATGTAGAATGTAAATGGCCACATTACATACACCAAAGTATATACTGTATATATATATTTTTTTTTTCTGTGTGTATATATATGTGTGTGTGTGTATATGTATATACAGGGGGTCCTCGTGTTACGACGGAGATCCGTTCCTGAGAATGTGTCGTAACCGAATTTCGACGTAAGTCGGAACATACATTCATTGTGCCACTGTGCATACATTGTGCCACTAGATGTCGCTATAACACCACGCTAAAATAAGGGTTATTATGGTGAATTGCCTTTTGTCACCGTAGGGGTTGAGAGTGTAATGAGAATTTCCTTTAGATTTCTGTTATCAACCGTGTAGACCCTGTGTTGTGAATAAACCTACGGTATTGCCACGATCCCGAACGCATCTGTGTCCGTGTGCATCTCCTTACCGGCTGCCGCTGCACCCCATTTCACATAAGTAAACACAAGGCAGAGTAGCCCAGCTGTGCTGTGGAGGTGCTGGAGAGCCGGCAGGCGCGCTGAGAGACAGAGAGAGCGCTCACCAACTAGTTCCCGTGCAAAGTCTGTATGTATTTACTAGGGTAAAGGGGCGTGGCTTGTATATATAGTTTTGGCGCCTACCGCCATAATGTTGTTGTCGTCTGTCCTCTGTTTGGAGAAAAACGCTGTTTTGACTCACCCAATCTCGGAGTTGTCCTCATTTGCCACAATATATATATATATATATGTGTGTGTGTGTGTATGTATATATACAATATACGTAAGTGTGATCCCTGCAGGTAGAGAGACACAAAAGCACAGTGTCAGTGTACATTACATTACATTACAGACATTTAGCAGATGCTTTTATCCAAAGCGACTGACAATTAGTGCATTCAACACTGAGCTATACCCAAAAAATGAAAGGGGTAAACGAGTACATAAATATATATATTGGAAAACAGGCGAAAATCACTTCAGGTGCTCATAGTTTTTTAACTTATGTTCATGTCCAATGCTAATTCCTCAAAATACACCAAACACATGCACAGATGTGCTGTATTGATGCAAACTCTCACATTAGCCGTGGCTACAGAGATCAGAGATGACTGCAGCGTGATCAAAGAGTCACTCCTGACAAACTGTGTCAATACAGGGCTTCATCAGTATTACTGATGTGTGTGTGTGTGTGTGTGTGTGTATCAGTATTACTGATACACACTCATCAGTATTACTGATGAGCCACATCATGAGAAAAGAGAGAGTCTGCACTCTGGCTTAGAATTTTCCATGCAGTGCGACATGCTTTTCATCCAGATTCAGTCTATCACCAAACCCATTCCATTCATCATTAAAGTCTTACTGTAAATCCAGCCACCGTTTGAAATGATGAGATCTCTCCATGAATCACCGCTCATGGGCAGATCTTCCCTCTTGACTTAATGAGTATTTTCCCCTTCAGGGCTGTAGCCTCCCATTCACAAGGCTGACAGGTTGGTCAATACGCTCTGTTCTGCCCAGTCCTCATCAGCCAGCCAGTCACCCATAGTTACATAATGATCAATAATGACATAATGGCAGCGTTAGAGATAATGTCCTGATTTTCGCTCTCCTCAATCAGTCGGTTAAGGAGCTGCTGAGCTTCTCTAAAGCTCTCGGCTGCATTCGACTGCTCTCCCTCCCACTCCTGATGACCACAGTCACTGTGATCTGAGGTCACAGGAGGCAAATGAAGACAGCAACTTTAAAATCTTCTTGCTCACACGACCTCATTATCATAAACCATGGCTGCTACATGGGGAGAATGTGTCCAGAAGAAAAGGGCATCAGATCATGAGCAAAGGTGGAGCACAGGAGCCTGTTTTGTTATTTCTATCAATATCATCCCACATCTATGAAGGGAGGATGAAGAAGCGATAACATGAAGGTTCCATCTCATCTTGCTATCTCGTCTCCTCTCCTGTGTCCTCCTTCTTCTCCTCCTCCTCCTCCTCGTTGCCTCCATCTCTGTCTCTTTCTCATGTCACCGCATCAGACATCATAAAAGATTCACAGCTCTGCTTTCAGCAGATCTCGCCGACCCTCCTCGCGGGGACACAGACAACCCTGTGCTCAGAGATCTGAGCCTGTCGAGAAAAACAATGCAGAGATGGAAGCAGGAATAAGACGGACAACAAGGGAAAGCGAAGCGGGAGGAGTGGGGGAAGTGTTAGAGGAGAAGTGGGAGACTGGGAATGTGTGTGTACACACACTACACGTGTGTGAACTGGGAATTCAGTGTTTAACTAGGGGGCATATGCTGCGATCGACTGAGTGAACATGTGATGTGAGACAGATGACGGACAGTATCAATTTCTACTCTTCACACACACACGCGCACACACACACACACACACACACACACACACACACACACACACACACACACACACACACACACACACACACACACACACACACACACACACCAAGTGATTTCTCAGACACTGTGGGCAGCAGTGAAAACTGTGAAATATTGATGCTCACCATAAGTCACACGTTTTTCTTGAGCTTTCTGGTATTGCTGTATTCCCATGTGAAATGTAAACATAAAAAATGTATACAAAAGATCATAAAAGTTCACAGACAAGTTATATAAAAGACATATACAAATACTCTAATTTGATGTTGTAATGGTTAAAACAGGGAGGGGGGAATAGTAAAATTTAAAAGTTATTATTTTATGAAATCAATGGACTGTCCAGCAATAGAAAACCTATAAAACCAAATCAACCAACTTGTGAGGCTCTAATGAAAAAACAAGTTCATTCTTCCATACTGATTACAGTCAGTATTGGTGATTAATTGTGTCTCAGTCAACACATTTATTAATTGATTACACCCTTCTGCGACACACAAACACACAATTAAATTAATCAATTTCAAACTAAATGCCATGGCGGGGTCACACTCTAGTGGTCCACTGTTGGTTTTCTGTGTGTGAGTCTTTTTATGTGATTTTTCAATATGCACATTAAAAGAGAGGAAATGCTGAAAATGTGAAAAAACATTGCAAAAAATAGT
The DNA here is from genome assembly GCA_016785345.1 of Trinectes maculatus. NCBI lineage: Eukaryota > Metazoa > Chordata > Actinopteri > Pleuronectiformes > Achiridae > Trinectes > Trinectes maculatus. Next base: position 58,600 of record JAFBJQ010000344.1, on the reverse strand, counting down.
GTAAATTGTAATGTTATTAATATAATGCAACAAACTGCACTAGAAACAAATCTGAAGTATGTCACTTCACTGCAAGAGTTTGCAGAGGACAATAAAAACAGCACCAGATGATGTACAAAACATCTGCACTACTACAAATTCAGCATTTCCATACAGATAAATATCCATCTCTGTGATAGTGTGAAAGATCCCCACAGTTGATGAACAACTTTCTATTGCATTGTTCCTGGAAATCATGTAAACAATTCAATGAGATCTTGACTAATCAATGATAATGCTGAATTACTCCTCAGCCGGATGAACTGCTTACCATAGAGAGGCCACTGAAATGGTGTCAATGTAAATAAATAGAAGTTCCCCCATTGCCTTAGCCCTGTATTGACTGGTAACCAAAGCTGTAATGCATCCTCATCTGCGAGTAATCTGACTTAACACACTCAAGTCAGTCAAGCTGCTGACTCAGAGTCAGTCACTCCAATCACACATCCATCCCACATCGCCCCTATATTCACCCCGATATCAAACAACACAACAAATAACCAATATGCAGGCAACACAACACACAGAGCCATTATAATCCTTCACACCAGAATATGACGTTTGTATGATTTATTGTCGTTCTCTGTTTCTGTGTGTCATATGATCAGATGGGTGTGTGCTGCTCTGCACACACAATGCACATGTGAACGAAACTCGGTGTCTTCCCTGGAAAAGGTGTTGGCTTTCACTGACTTTTAAACGCACACAAACACACACGCACGCACACACGCACACAGACACACACTGTCATCTAGGACGACCCGGTCTTTAACTATTGACCACGTGAAGGGGCTACAATGTGTGTGTTAAAAAACGCTTGCAGGCATAGAGACAGACAGGCAGACGGGAGGAAAGACGACTTCCATTCATACGGTGTTAAACCTATAGGACAATAGGCATGAGCAGGGAGGCTTTTGTCAAACCCACAGTAGGAATTTGGAGCATCTGCTTGTTATATTACAAACCGTTTACTTTGAATTATGATATTAATCATATCCACTTCCAAACGCAGGTCTAACACCTCATCTAAGCCCCGCAATAACATGCATTACATATCCAGACTGGCTTTTACTGTGGATCTAATTGGTGTTTCAAGTGTTAACATAATCATTTCTTCTCCTCGCGGAATAACCAAGCATATAAAATCTTATGCCCCTTCTTGCATCCATATGTTGGATTAACGCTGCCATATGTGGCACTGAAAGACATTTCATTTCTCTATTGTTAGTTGGCTGTGGCCCAGTCAGGGGAATAGAGTGAAGATCTGAACGTGGAGCTTTCATGACAAGTTTGTCAAATCTGGTTTTGCAGAGGGGGAAAACAAAAAAAACAGCATCTCTACATACTGTATTTCCAACTCGGGCATAAAAGGAGGAGTCGCTTTTGTTTGGTGTCTAAGGAGTACGGTGTCATGCTGAGGGAGGTGTCAGCCAGTGACGCGCGTAAACTGAAATAAAAGCCGCCTGCGCTGTTTCGTCTCTGCAGATATTCCTGATCATGAGCTGCTCAAGACTGGAAACAGCTGGCTCGCGTCACAAGTCATTAGGAACGTGTTTATTCCTCTAAATGTGCGTCCACATGCACAGGAAGGCCACAGGGCTGAAACATCTGGGCGTGTGTTTACTGCACTGAGTGATAATGGATATATTTAGAAATCAAGCGCGCCTGAATGTGCGCAAGATTATGTTTCACTGGCTTTACGTGCGTTTCCCTGCAGTAAACTGAGAGGAACGCGGTTTTTCTTTTATTTTTATTGCTTTGTTAAACTTTGTTATCATGTTCATAACTCAGCAGGATTCCCTGTCGATCAAGTCACTCCACATGACCTCTCGGCGTTCCGTTTGAGACTTTGGTCACAGTGACATTAAAACAAGTGTAAGAGTAATGAGTGGACAGCAGTCTGTGTATGTGCATTTATTCACGCTTTCCAAAACCTGGTCGCGGTGTCGTCACATGCAGATGCAGAAAAAGGCACCTTGATTTATTAATGAGCATGTATCTCAGCTTCCCTGAGGCCATGTTTGTTTACGTCGGGAATCTCACCAACGCCCACACACTGCTGAGTGACCCTGAGACAGCAGTGCAGAGGATACTGTCTCCCACTGAGTGGAGAAGCTAAATATACCAGTGCTGGGTACCTGAGCTGAGGAGAGTGAAGAGCGCCTGTTCTGGTTAACTCAGCCGCCTGTCACCATCTCCCTGTTCCCGTCGCTGTTTGTCAGCGTTGATGAGATCTGGGAGGACAGAGCTCTGACAGATCCAGATCCATGGGAGTGAATCATCCTGTTTTCCATCCGTCAACGACAGATGGGTCTTTAATGGAAAGTACGGAAAATGTCCAGTCGGCCACTCGTCCATGAGACAATGAGACAAACCGTGATTGACTGTTTCTCTGTTTACGTCAACATGCCTCAGTGTCGCTTCCTGTTTTGTCCTTTTCTCAGGCCATCTGTTTGTTGGTGTCTCAGTAAAGAAGACGTACATCCAATATTAACTCACCCGCCCATGTAAGCCTATTTTTTTCCCAGACAGAACATGAGGTGACCTTCACCTCGTACGCAATCTAAAGACATATAAATATATATTTAAATACGCCCTCGCCTCGCCTTTATCTCCTCTACCTCAGGCTGCTGCCTTCTGTCCATCTCTCTGCACAGGAGGAGACAGGGAGCGACGGATGAGCCTTAAAGAGGAAACAACTCGATTTTACAATTCCCATCTGCACTTTCCTCAGGGCCGGGGCACTTTCATCAGCGTTTGTGGAGAGCGATGCCCAGAGAGATGAGATCCTGAGGCTCTGCTGTGTGATGTCTGGCTGATCGACTGGTTGACTGACTGGATCTGCAGCTGATTGTTTGATTGGGTGCGTAATTGTCTGATTGATTAAATGCATGATTGCCTGACTGGCTGGATGAATGACTGACTACCAGGATGAAACATAAGAGTCAGAGAGAATCAAACCGTCTCAGATTCCTGATCCTACTCTTTTTTCCTCTTTTCTCTTGTTCAGATCCACTTTTTTTCTTCTTTTTTGTTCGAGCAGCTTCTAATGTGAACATGCTGAGCCATAGCTGTTACTGGATATTACTGCCCCAGGCAGGGTAGCCTAAATTATTAGTTAATGCAAATGACAAAAAAACACTATTTCCACGTCTACAAAACACACAGATGCACACACACACACACACACAAACACTCACACACACACACTGGCACCACCTGCAATCCAGCGCCAAACAGAAAACGAAGTAGGCCTACCCTTAAATACATTAGTGAGCAGTAAGCAAATCTATATTTTCATCTATACTTTCCAGTAAAGGCTCTTCAACTCCCAACAACAACCATCAATCCCCTGAACAGAACACAATAGCTGCACAAGACTGAGGGCTCACAGCCACCTGCCATCCTGCCCTCAGCAGACAATGACAATGCCCCACAACAGGAGTGTAATGGAGATGTGCAGGGCAGACTGTGGAGTGGGAAACACCTCGGCTGGGATATGTGCATTGCTCCGAGAGGGAAAAGGACAAAAAGGAGGATGCATGGGCCACACACACACACACACACACACACACACACACACACACACACACACACACACACTGAGCTCAATATAAAAACACCTGCATTTTGGAAACACTGGAACAAGTGAATGCAGCTGAGGACCATGCAGCACCAGCATTGTGTGCAGCTTGATCACTGATCGTCCACATGACAGAGCAACCAGGACCCGCGTGTCCTGAAGCTCATCAGGACACACAAACCCAACCACAACACAAACTCCACACAATCACGCACCACAATGTCACCACACGGTGATCAGTGAGAACCAACACGGTTTATCCTCTGCATAGCCACAGTCCTGACAACTGACTTGAGAAGTGTTGGTGAAGTGCGTCAGATTGCGGTTCCCCGCAGGACTCACCGGAGATCTCGCTCTGAGGAACCCCGGCCAGCGTGAAGCCCTTCCCGGTGTAGAACTGGCGCAGGTCGGCGCAGGTTTTGTCCGCCCCGGCGCCGGGGCCCGGTGCTGCAGACAAACACACCAGCAGGCAGAGCAGCGCCAGGAGACGCATCCTCTCAGGTGTGCGTCCTGCTTGTGTCTCCGCGCGCCCGCAACAAAAATAAACAAATAAATAAATAAACAAAACAAAAAAATCCCGAGGAGCGGAGATCCGAGGAGAGCACGCGGGTCACTGACTGTCGTCACTGTCTGGCTGTGCGTTGCAGTGTGGATGTTTGGGAGGTTTCACCGGGTCAGCTGAGGCATCGTCCCCCGCTCACAGTGCACTGAGCTGCGGCTGGGTGACACACAGGGAGCCGGGAGGGCGGCCGCTCCGGGCTTGTCTGTGCAGGGAAGAGGCTGTAGGTGTCAGGTACAACCCGCTCCTCCTCCTCCCTCCTCCCTCCTCCTCTACCCCCTCCCTCTCCCCCCCGCTGCCTGCGAGCTGCAGAGATGCCTCAGACAAAAGAGAGAGCAGTGTGTGTGTGTGTGCGTGTGTGTGTGTGTGTATTCACACTCAGACCACATGGTCATCATGATGAGGGAAAAGACATTTAAAGGCAACAACAGAGCTAAAGCTGTTTGTGTTTGTTTGTTTGTTTGTTTGTTTTCTGGATGATGTTTCATTCTGTATAGGAAGTGACGGTGAATCCTCCTCTTCACACGCTGTACAGTCTCTCTCTCTCTCTCCCTCTCTCTCTCTTTCTCTCCTCTGTGTGTGTGTGTTCTGCTGCAAGGACCCCGTGGGGGGTGTGTGTGTGTGGGGGGGGGGGGGTTAAATAGGGGGGGGGGGGGGGGGGTGTTAAATAGCGACCCCTGCAGGGCACAATAATAAAGGAAGGTGCAGCAGATAGAGAAATGTAAGGGATTCCCACCTGAAAGTGCAGCAGGTATTCCCATTTACTGAAAATGAATTTAAACATTTTGAATGAAAATATCTCAGCAGTACAGCAGTGGAATAAATAAATAAATGCTGCACTTTCAGATGGGGAATCCCTTAAATTTCCCTACTTTGGCAGACGACATGTTTACACACACCACACACATACACACACACACACACACACGCACACACACACACACACACACACACACACACACACACACACATATATATATATATATATATATATATATATAGTTCCATGATTGGTCCACAATTGGTTTAAAGTAGGTCAACATGGAAGATCCTCTAGTGGGCATCTTGATGCACCCATAAACAAGTTTGATGAAGTCATTTTTATGTTTACTCCTGAACTTGTATTTTAAGCTGTAACTATGTACATAATACCAATATGGACCCCACTATTGCTGTAATGGCAACTACATCAACTGACTGTCAACTGTCAGTGATCACATTTTTGCATATTTATTTACATTTTTTACAAAAAAAAGCATTCGTGGAGACTTGGGACACCCAAATCCATCAGTCACATCAGTCACCAGGTCATCTGTGGGACAAACTGTCACATTATCCATCACTGAGTGTAACCTCTAGACCAGTGATAATCAAGACAGCGCCAACAGGATCGACGTGTTAAAAAGTGATTCCGAGAAAAACTTATCATTGGAAGTTAAACATTGCAGCCAGGTTTCAAATGGGAATCTTTTCCAAAACTGCTTTGGAGCAGGCGGCCATGTCCCACACCTACATAAAGTGATATATTAAATGTCAGATTAAATCAACAGTTCTGGGAACTGGTAAGAGGTGATACCAGACAAATATTCATGTAACAATGGGGACACTGTGGATGAGTAATGTTTTCATCTTGACTTTCTTTCTGGCACCGCCTTTCTACTTCAGATTTCAGTTCTGGCTCAGGCAGAGTAAAGTCTAAACTTTGGCAGTTAGGAAACACAAATAAACTTTATTCAGTCTTTGTTTGGGATATGAATTAATCCTGTTCACAGGGTCATTTACTCTGAGCTGCGTTATTTTCCTGGACAGTGACGTGATGAGTAAACCCAGGTCAGGTGCACACATGAACCAAAAGACATCAGATTACCTCAGTTCTTGAACTCATGTAATCGCTTTAACTTGTTTTCCTTATTTTTTCTCATCATCTGAACATCCTGCCCTATTTCCTCTACTCTTCACTTAACTTCAACTAATTTTTTTTTACTTAGATACTCACCTCTCACCTTCCCTCCCCCTCCTCCCTTTACATTTGTGCTCCACGTTTGCACACAGAAAAATAATTTCATGCGCGTCATTCATCATTTGCACCCTGCGTTGCTGTTTTTCTTTGAGATACATTAAGGCGTCACAGAGAACAGAAACAAAAGACAAAGTGGATTCGCCTGCTTCAACTTGCATATAGGAGCCTGGAAGTATGCACGTGCGCGTGTTGGTGTGTGGAGGGGATATGTGGTGCACTGTATGTGTGTGTGTATGTGTGCTTGAATCTAAACTGCAGTATAGAATCTTTCACCTTCACTTTGACACCCGTCAAGCTCTTAAGTCAGAGTGACAGATATTTCCTTCTCAGCAGATTTTACACCAGTGGCACTCTGAACACACACGTCAGTCAGTGCTGGTAGCATCTGCAGCAAAAGCACTCAACTGAAGCACAAAATGATAAATGGACAGCTGTTGTGTCTCTCTCTTCATGCTCCCTATATGTCAGTCACATTGCATACATTTCATACATACATGTGTGTGTGTGTGTGTGTGCGCACACACATACCTACAAATCATAAATCATAGAGATGATGAAACTTTAATAGCTCACCTGCCAACTTAAATCTAAACTATCTGTCAATCAAGATAAGATCACTCAGCTTAGTCCAATACACACTGACATAATGGGATGAGAGTGAATGACTGGCAGGCATCCAGGTGAAACTGAACTGCATCAACTTGAAAACAGTGTGAGCCTGATAATGAAATCTAAAGATTGGATAAGGGGTATGATGTGGATATGGAGCCGGAGCGGTTCTGCATGACACATCACCATCTACATGTATGGACGTATCTTCAAGCTGAAGTGACAGTTCTGAATCACTGGTGTCAACAAACAAGCTGCGAGATGTAAGCAGCGGAGCTCTGGGTGAACATTACACCTGTCACACAGGTATAATGAGACATTATATAGCTCAGCCCACACACAGGCTCGCAGAGACTAACAGCATAGTGTTACAGTAGACACACGCAGTTTGTGGTTGTGGATGTGAAAAGGTGAGTCGGATGAAGGACGTCTAATCTCTGATGGCTTCAGCAGAGCTGCGTTATCTCGGCATTATAGACGTTGGATATAAGGCGGCTGCCAGCTACTGTAAAGTCAATGATCAGCTTTCAGGGTTAAACAACTCCATCCATCCAAATTTGGAACAGTGCCACGCAGCTGCCACTTCGATCCCATCAGCAGTTATGAATATCCGAGGATCCTTTTCACACTCATTTGGAAACAATAGTCTTTTCACATTATCAGCTCCCACGTGAGAAAAGGTTTTCAACATACACAGGAATAAAGAGACAAAAGCTCCAGTGTCTGAGGGCTCACTCACTGTCACTGAATGACACCAAGACTATTTCAGTTATGATGTTGACATGAATACTAATATCAGTTTTTATTTCTCATGGCATAGTGCGACAGAGCATAGTAGGATTATGACTCATGGCTACATTACGTCCACTGCTGCTTGATTAAAACGTATCCCTGTCTTCAGAGTCAGAGATCAGAGTCATCTGGGGAAAGCTAACATCATCGTGTCAGTACAGAGAAACATCTGCTCACGACACCAGATCTCCACTCGAGCAAACCAGGACGTGTAAATGTCCATACATTTATAACTGTGTAATAGTGTTATAGAAATTATGAACAATCCTGGTTGCTCTTTGTCTAAGACAGGTGAGTGTGCTTCCTAAGTAGAGGCTCTCAGTTCAGAGAAAGCCTCAAGTCATGTTTTTATAGTGAAAACAGCTGTGCAGTCATGCAGTGATATCAGTAATCTGATACCGTGTGTGTCTTGGAGGCAGCGTGCGCTGGCAAGGACAAGAACTTAAACATGATATATACATCTATCACAAAGAGCAATCCTAACCCGTGTCACAGTTCAAATAATCCGAGCCACAATGTCAATAGTGCCACAGTATCTTTCACCACCTTCACCTCTCACCCCGTCATCTGCCTCTCGCCTCTCTGTTCAGGGGTTCGTCTTTCACTTCAGCATAAAGATTACGTCCATACAAGAAAAATCAATAACTTTAAATAAAAAGTAGTCAAATGAGTTATTGGATTTAATAAAGTTCATATTTTAGAATGAAGGGTATATAGATGAGTAGTGAGTGTGCCAACATTAAGATGAGGGACGGGAATGCTCCTCACAATCATTCTTCATCGTGCTTTCTCTCCCTCCCTTTGTGTCTTTCTCTCTGTGGCAATTTGCATCCAATGATGTCTTTATTTCCCATCATCCCCTGGCAGCCTCCTCTGCCAACAGGCAACCGGTGCCAACTCCATGACTATGCCAATCCAATTACTGTGAGCTCCCACAAAACACCAGAGGCCAAAGAGCTGAGGCTGCTTTTTCATATCATAAACACGTAAGACGCTGATGATCCAAACTTCTCTCTGTCCTCACATACAGTTTATGGTTTAACCCTATCACAATAGTGATGTGTTAAAAAAAAAAGCAATCATCAATATGTTTTTAAATTATGTGGCGACGACAAAAATCTAGAGCACATTCCCTCATGTGTTCCACTAAAAACTGACAAGAAGATTATTGGGACTGGTAAACAACAGCAGTATAATCATGTAGCTTTAATTAAGTTTCTGTTACATTACAACACTTGTGCTTCTGACTGGCTCAGGAGAAGGCTGCAATAATGTGAACGCACATTCGCTGTTTCACACCATGTCTCAGTTGTGTCAGTGGCTCCCTTTTGCATTGTTACACAATATATCAGAGACATAAGAGAGAAAGAAAGAAAGAAAGAAAGACACCTTGAACATGTGGAGCAGTTGGCGCCCAGGGAGCAAAAATCTGGGGGGTTAAGGGCTTTGCTCAAGGGCCCAAGGTGGTGGACGGCGGCAGACAGATGGCGGTGCCTCTCCCGATTTTCGGCCAATCCGGGTTATAAACCGGCAACCTCACGTTCCCATGCTTGATGTAGCCCCGGTCTGGGATGGTGGCGCATCACCCAAATCTTCGGTCAAGCAGGGATTTGACCTGTGGGCCCAAAGCTTTAGGATATATTATATTATAAGGATATTATACTGATGACTTGTGACACAACAGAAATGCACAGGAGACATTGACGTGTTACCGTAGGTTTATTGATGTCTTAAATCAGTCACTGGTTTAATTTGCATTAGCACAGTGAGGCTTGCGAGAGGATGTGCTGACTGGTTGTTTTGCATCCCTGTGGATCTGCATGGTCTTATAACAAAAGGATTAATAATACTAAATTACAGGAGCTGCTATAGCGGGATACAGTGCATTTAGTGGTTTCATTTAACAATGACACAGCACAGCTCGCTTCCCGGCACACACAACTGTGTCTCAACACGCATGACCGCCGCGTGGAGCCAGAGGAAGAGGAACAACAAACAACAAACTCACTCTGACAACAAAAAACGTCGCTGCATATAGAAATATGATCTCTGAGACTCCCGCGGTTTCTATTACAAAGATTTCTCAACATTTCAAGTTATGAGCCATAGACGGCGGTTTGTAGCTCCCAAGCGCACGTGAGCGTGCACAGGCCTCGTAACACCGAATGATCTGTCTGACTTTCACTTTCTCAGATGGTTTCTTTTGAGTTATTGCACAAGGCAGTTGTAAACGCTCATTATTTTATGTTTTAGAAAGTTTATAAGCATAAAAAATATTTTTTTTCTTTTTGCACAGCTCTTAATTACTGTCAATATCCCGCACTCGTCTTATTTCACAAAAATTGTGTATGTCCATACAGTTTATACAACCACTTTGAGGTGTCGCGTTTAAACTGTAATTAAATAAAACAGCACATTTGTTTGACAGATTATTTAATGAGCATATCCCACTAGCTAACTTTATATTTGGGCATGCTGCCGGAATGACTCGCACCTTAAGGCTCCTAATGCATATCCTTAAGTATTTCTCATCTCTTTGCAAATAATTCCCTCAGGTAATTGTCTTCTGACACTTTGATGAGAGTTTTTCCATTTTGCAGCATAAACTCAAAGACAAAAGTGACTGTCAGCCAATCTAGTGCGACAGCTATGGGGGACAAGGTCTTAGTTATATCTGAGCTAGTTATTACATGCAGCAGCGTGGGATCTATCTGATAAGGAAGTTAATAACCCACTGGAAGAAGTGCGCATGCCGTCATTCAGTTTGAGCAGTGTGGAGGGACTGAGACTCAGCAGAGAGACAGAGGGACATGATAAACCTGATGAATATGAATGACATCTCCGTCACATGTTTGGATCCAGGCTCTGATCACTCCCTTTATACTCGCGTCTCTTGTCCTCACTGAATACAGAGACAAGCTGATGACACATGCATACTAGCAAAAACGCACCCACTGTCTTCTGTGAGTTTCAGATGTATTATCTCCTTGTAGTTTTAATGAATGCATTTGGAAAGCAGGGAGCCTTTGAAATCCCAGTGACAGTGTGTTATTTGCCATCGGTGAACTCAAATGAGATGTCAGATTATTCAGTGTGCAGACACGTGATTGTTACTGTCATTTAAAAGTGGTTATTATTATTGTCTGTCAAGAATGACTGTGACGATTGCAACGGAATTGGAGTTGAAGTGAAAGCTGTTGTATTCTGTCCCTGCAGCTGTTTTACAACTCGGCCCACTGAGCAACGAAAACAGTCAACTCTCATTTCCCCCTTTACAGCTATTCTACACCTAGAAACCACACACCTATCAGGAGACAAACTGCCATGGGAGACATATTTGGAGGAATATGATAGCATCATATCACATAACCATCAGTGAATAATCTGAAGTATTATATCATGGGTGGATCTGCCTATTGAGAAAGCACCTTAATGTTCTTTTCCAACCTCAGTTCAGCTTTGTAGTGTTGAGTTTTTAATAACATTATTAATTCCTCACAAGGGTTCCTCACTGTAAATATACAGTAAATATATATATATATATATAGTAAATATATATCCAAAATCAGCCTGCTCTGCTCTATATTAATCTCTCTTTACACAACAGCCATTGTTATCTATAGAAACTCTTCATATAAATATATAATATAATATATATTTGTATTTACATCTCTCCTCAAAAAAGTAAGTAGTGCTGTGCAATCTATCCTGTTAGTGCTGAACACAAATTACAACATTGTGAGGTCAGTAAATATAATATAAAATGCATACTGTGCGACTGCATCTGTGACAAACATCCACAGTCTGCTCCACAAAGCAGACAACATGATCACGAGTGGTTAGGCTGTGCTCACGAATTTCAAAATACCTAACCACAAAGTGTACAGCTTGTGGTCGCCACTTAGTCGCTTCTGTCTCTGCCTGTCTCGCAATGGTCAACGCGGATCCCATGTTGACAGCAGAGGTAGCAGCAGGGTCACCAGGGTCAAAGGGTCAACAGTCATGGTGTTGGCTGAGCCTCGGACAACCACCTGAGAGAAAATGTCCAGCAAGATAACAAGTTAGTACAAGTACAAGTTTTTCCACAACAAGCAAATTTCAATTATCGCCCTTGCTAACAATTTCCTATAGGGTCTATCAATCTAGGTGAGATTCAACATGGCTTTAGGTGTCACCTTTGACACCCAGCCATCAGAGAATCAAAATGTGTAAAAGCCATGACCATGACGTACCTGTGGAGGTGAGAGGAGATGAGGAGGGACGGGGCGATGGGAAATGGGAGGATGAGCCACGTTCTTTGTCTCTGGACTGTGACCGCTGAATGGTTCACCTGTCTCATCTTTCCATTTTGCAGCATAAACTCAAAGACAAAAGTGACTGTCAGCCAATCTAGTGCGACAGCTATGGGGGACAAGGTCTTAGTTATATCTGAGCTAGTTATTACATGCAGCAGCGTGGGATCTATCTGATAAGGAAGTTAATAACCCACTGGAAGAAGTGCGCATGCCGTCATTCAGTTTGAGCAGTGTGGAGGGACTGAGACTCAGCAGAGAGACAGAGGGACATGATAAACCTGATGAATATGAATGACATCTCCGTCACATGTTTGGATCCAGGCTCTGATCACTCCCTTTATACTCGCGTCTCTTGTCCTCGCTGAATACAGAGACAAGCTGATGACACATGCATACGAGCAAAAACGCACCCACTGTCTTCTGTGAGTTTCAGATGTATTATCTCCTTGTAGTTTTAATGAATGCATTTGGAAAGCAGGGAGCCTTTGAAATCCCAGTGACAGTGTGTTATTTGCCATCGGTGAACTCAAATGAGATGTCAGATTATTCAGTGTGCAGACACGTGATTGTTACTGTCATTTAAAAGTGGTTATTATTATTGTCTGTCAAGAATGACTGTGACGATTGCAACGGAATTGGAGTTGAAGTGAAAGCTGTTGTATTCTGTCCCTGCAGCTGTTTTACAACTCGGCCCACTGAGCAACGAAAACAGTCAACTCTCATTTCCCCCTTTACAGCTATTCTACACCTAGAAACCACACACCTATCAGGAGACAAACTGCCATGGGAGACATATTTGGAGGAATATGATAGCATCATATCACATAACCATCAGTGAATAATCTGAAGTATTATATCATGGGTGGATCTGCCTATTGAGAAAGCACCTTAATGTTCTTTTCCAACCTCAGTTCAGCTTTGTAGTGTTGAGTTTTTAATAACATTATTAATTCCTCACAAGGGTTCCTCACTGTAAATATACAGTAAATATATATATATATATATAGTAAATATATATCCAAAATCAGCCTGCTCTGCTCTATATTAATCTCTCTTTACACAACAGCCATTGTTATCTATAGAAACTCTTCATATAAATATATAATATAATATATATTTGTATTTACATCTCTCCTCAAAAAAGTAAGTAGTGCTGTGCAATCTATCCTGTTAGTGCTGAACACAAATTACAACATTGTGAGGTCAGTAAATATAATATAAAATGCATACTGTGCGACTGCATCTGTGACAAACATCCACAGTCTGCTCCACAAAGCAGACAACATGATCACGAGTGGTTAGGCTGTGCTCACGAATTTCAAAATACCTAACCACAAAGTGTACAGCTTGTGGTCACCACTCAGTCGCTTCTGTCTCTGCCTGTCTCGCAATGGTCAACGTGGATCCCATGTTGACAGCAGGGGTAGCAGCAGGGTCACAAGGGTCAAAGGGTCAACAGTCATGGTGCTGGCTGAGCCTCGGACAACCACCTGAGAGAAAATGTCCAGCAAGATAACAAGTTAGTACAAGTACAAGTTTTTCCACAACAAGCAAATATCAATTATCGCCCCTGCTAACAATTTCCTATAGGGTCTATCAATCCAGGTGAGATTCAACATGGCTTTAGGTGTCACCTTTGACACCGAGCCAACAGATAATCAAAATGTGTAAAAGTCGTGACCATGACGTACCTGTGGAGGTGAGAGGAGATGAGGAGGGACGGGGCGATGGGAAATGGGAGGATGAGCCACGTTCTTTGTCTCTGGACTGTTACCGCTGAATGGTTCACCTGTCTCATCACCTAAACACATGCAAAATATGAAAATATGTTGAAATAGCATGATGCAAGCAGACACAAGTAGACAGGTATATAAAATCTGTACATCTTTTTCTATTTGTATTTGTACCAAAAGGTCTACGTAATAATTAACATATCTTTACAAGCCATGAACGTATGTGAAACATCATATATTCAATATCAGAGAAAAAAGGATTTTCCAGTTTTCGCAATCATTTAAAAAAAATTACTTTTACCTAATCTAGGAAAAAAAGTCTGCAAATTGAGAAAAACAGTATTTGTTGAAATTTTCTTTTAAATCAATGACGGCACAAAACCATGCATTTGTTGTAGCTCTTTTGTTGTCGTTTAAATCTGGAGGATTTATAGTTTTCACACATTTCATCCCGCCCACGCACAGCTCTGCACAGTGTCAATACGATAACACACAGATACACACCAACAGATGTGTGAAATGCTGCTTCATTTAATTGGCATATGGCTAGAATTCATATATGTGTGTGTGTGTGTGTGTGTGTGTGTGTGTGTGTGTGTGTGTGTGTGTGTGTGTGTGTGGTGTGTTGGCAGGATTCCAGGCTCCTCATGGGAGGAAATCAGGTAAACGTGTAGATTAGTACAGAAGGGAGACAAACTATGCGGCTGGCTAAACAAATCCACACTCGCATGTATGCGCACACCTGTAAAGGTCACTACTCTACTACTCTAACCCTGACCCTAACCCTAACACTTGACCATAACACATTCTTGCTTTAGCCTAACCCTAACCCTCAACATGACCTTAACCAAAGCCTTCGAACCTGTCTTCACCTTTGTGAGGAATAACTGAAGATGTGGTAATGTGCTTTTTATTCCCATGTAAACAGTTTTAGGTCCTCACAACATTAGCAGTATGGGATCACAGCCAGAGACGCTCTCATACTCACCTGTGCTGTCAAAAAACCCCAACAACAACAACAACTTAGTCACAACATGCTCTGTACTGGTGAACACACAAGCACAACAGGTACCCACTTGTGCAGAAATCTGATTCTGTGTCTTACACTGCACACTGTCCTGCAGAACAATAAACAAAGAGCCTCTTTCAGATGCTGAGTAATGGGATGATTATTAAACACGCAGATAAGAAGAAATAACGAAGGAGACATAAAGGGTTGTTTTTTTTGACAGAGTCAAAATTTCGATAATTTACTCGGAGCAGAAACTCTAAACCATTTCTTTAGTGCGTGCTCGCTTGTTTGTGTAAATGCCTGTGTGTCGATGTCTGTGCGTTCTGTGTGGTGTCAGTGTGTTCCCATCAGAACTAAATACCATGTGTCACATCTGGTTTGAACTTGTTCAGGGAACGGAACTGGCTTATATTATTATTATTATTTCTCTAGTGCAATAACAAATGTAGAGTTTTAGATGTCCGTTTCAATGCAATCATTCTTCACTGGTCTTAATAAAATGAATTATGCAAATGTGGACCTTTTGCACTCACAACAACCTGATTTAAATTGCATTGCTGATTTGTTTTCTCTCAGCAATTAGGCCAGAACAGAAATCAAAACACACTGACACGTTGAGAAGATCCAAAAATTATCACTGTATCAACCTAGACATAGAAGATGAGACAAAATGTCAATTAATTCATCCTCTAGGCTAAGTATGGTCGTGTCTTATGAAAGAAAACTGAAGGTGCTGCTGAGCTATTTGACATAAAGCATTTTGTTTTTAGGTTGTCTAGTGATAACCTCCAAACTGAAGGTTGTCACTGATCTGATGAAAAACCTAAACTTGAATGATACAACAACACAGCAGCACACCAGGTTAATGTTTCATAATTCAGTTAACTAACTACCGGTAGATGATCATCAAAACTGTGATAACTGAATATTACTAAATGTCTTGCTGTAAATTAGAATCACAACAAGCCTGTGAATATTCTCATTCATCCAGGTTAACACACAAAGTATCTATTGGCTTGACTGGGCTGGGACTATGAAGGCATGAACTGATGAAGCCTCTTGGATGAGAGGTGAAACGTCTTCAAGACAAAAACTAAAAATCCAGTTGGGTTCGATTTAATTTCCTCGAGATAGTGTCACAACAACTTCTGTATAAAAGTCTGCGTGGGATGATGTGCATATGCATGTGTGTGTGTGCGTGTGTGTGTGTGTGTGTGTGTGTGTTGTAAGTCTCAACGCCCTTCGGAATGTTTGTCTCATCGCAACAATCCTGAATATGTCACACATGGCAGGTGGGCCAATACAGAATGTGCATGCTCACATGCGTGCGCACACACACGCACACACACACGCACACACACACACACACACACACACACACACACACGGAACCAGGGATGAGTGATGAACAATGTCACTGGTCATACTCATGGGGTAGTTTAACCTTTACTGCAATGAGTAATGAATGAGTTTTTTTGGGGGGGCTGGGGGCATGTGTGCGTGTGTGCGTGTGTGTGTGATTATTCAAGAGCTGCAGTTACATCTGAAGGATCCTGTCAGTATACAGCTGACAGGGTGTAATTTGCAATATCCAGGTCACTGCTCAGACAAATCAGATAAAAGTGTCAAACTTCTCATTACTTTGCACCATGTGAACAGTCGCATTAACTCACAGTTTGTAATCCCAGTGGAGCCCATGCCAATGTTGATAACATTGGCATGGGCAACAAGCAACACAACAGTGACTCATCATCCCATCCACTCAAAGCAAATGTACTTGTGTGTCCTCCTCAGCATTGCCTTGTAATTTGGACCGTTTCCCAAAATAACTAATAAAAATGGAGCTATATTTAGGTGCGTCGTTACCACAGGGTTCGACTGTAAGGATCCCAAGCAGGTGGAGCAGGGCCATAAATCAGAACTGCACAGCTTTTACACACACAAACTCCCACATCTGCACACTCTGTCAGGGGATTTATGGAATATACTGTATGTTTGAGTGAAAAGACATTACATTCAATTTGTGATGAAAAAGTAAAGGACTGTGTATTTCAGAGAACTATAATACTTCATAATTTCCAGTCATGAATATCAGCCAGCAGTGATTTTTGTGAAACATTTATGATTCACTTAATTTGGATTCAGATATTATGCAGAAATATGAAAATATGCTTCATGATAATGGCATTTTGACTCAAAACATCAGAGTTGTACATTTGACAGTGTGTAACAGCACTTCTGAGGAGAACTAAGCTAAATTGCTGTTGAATGACTAAACTGCACTGCACAACTGCACTCTACATCAGTTACGGAGAAAAGACAGTGTCGGTGTTGGGTCGTTTAAAGGAGCCTTTGTCACAGATAATAAACATTACATTTAACAGTAATGGAACAACTTACGTTTTAGGGTATGCAATTAGTTTTTTTAGAGAGCCATATGTAATCATTTGTAAACAGAATCCCTATATAGCACTTTCTTTTAAATCAGTAGACTTTATTACATCAGTAGACTTTATAATGCTACATAAATATATGCTCATCTGTGCGACAGAGAAATAATATCGTATTTTATAGAGTCTAAGAACTTCAGTTCTTACCACAAGTGGGAGGGAATTCTTTTGTGTTTAAAGTTGTTTTTGTGTGTGTGTGTATTTTTTTTCTTTATTCAGGCAAAGTTACCATTTACACCTGGGCTTCTTTAATCCTGTATGATGTCTCGGCTTTAACATTCCTGCCTGATCTGAAACACACAAAGTATCTATTCCACATGCTGATGGCTGATGCCCAAACCTCAGCGTAACTGTATATAATTCTATTTCATGCATTCCTTTAGTCTGGCCTCTGAAACTAAATCCTGATGACACTAACACACCATCGGCCCAATAATGGCCGACAGTGCTGTACAGTAAATGTGCTGTGTGGGTGGGTGTTTCTTTGTTGCAGAAAAATGTTAATTACGCTTTGAACAGACAGACCTGTGTATGAAGCAGAACTGAATAGAGGCAATTTAATATCTTAAAAGGGAAGTGATGGTGTTGCCTCGGAAAGTAAATTCAGGTATTTCAAATATTCACAAGTTCAGTCAATGTGTCCACGGGGCAGAGTGATCACACACTGTCAGGGACACATAATCTTGTGAGAGAATGTTGAAAATTAATTAGTCATTTTATATTATTTATCAAATATGAATCACCATGATCTATACCATTTATCCTTGGAGGGTCATGGGGGAGCTGGAGTAACGAGTCAGTAGCCTATCGCAGGGACACAAACAACCATTCACACTCGCATTCACACCTACACCCTCCAATTAACCTAACCCCAAGATGCTTGTCTTTGGAGTGTGGGAGGGGGCTCAGGTACCCCAAGAAAACCCACACAGGCAAAAGATAAATAACCATTGTGTGTACACTGTCTGTGTGTGTCTCTGTCTCTGTCTCCCTCTCTCTCTCTCTCTCTCTCTCTGTATGTGTGTACTTGTCTTTGTTCGGAAACTTCAGTGGGCTGTTTGGGGTTTTAACAATTCAGCTGTTGAACAGTGCCCAGGTTAAATGCCAGGCCTGATCGTTCTGTTAAGGGTCAGGAGCTTCGGACATGCAATATGTCAGTGTTGATCCTCACAAAGTGTGTGTGTGTGTGTCTTATATGCAGTGCAAAAGTGTGTTAATGAATGGTTTTGATATGAGATGCCTATGGTGTATTGTACTAAACTGTCACTTTAGGCCCCAATTATGCGAAATCTTGTTACACTCCAATCTGTTTATACAAAACACAAGCACACAAACAAATGATGTGAGGTGACCTTGACGAGTGTGTGGACGGCTGGCATGTGCGCGTGTAGGCGTGTAAATGTATCCAAAGCTTTTCCAGCTGAATCAGTAATAAGCATTTGATTACTTCGGCCTCAGTTCCCCTGGGAGGAAACACACACACACACACACACACACACACACACACACACACACACACACACATGCAAACACACACACACACACAATGCATGTGCACTTAGCAATCAAAAACTATAAAATGATGGGACATGTGAATAAAGTAATGCTACAGAGAACAGTAGGGTGTGTACTGTCAGCCTCTGAAGATAAATTGTGCTAATATGTTTCAACATTTGATAGATAAAGCGTAACAAAGGGGGGAAAATAGAGAGAGAGAAAAAAGAAAAAGCAGCAGGCTATGCACTGTGACCAGTGAATTAATGGGATTCTGATATTCTGGTGCAGTGTACAGTATCTCTATATATTCCTCATGGTTGCCCACTTGTAACCTATGAACTGAAAAAAGAAGGAATATTATAAAACTTGCCTGCTGGTCAACTCACTTAATGAGACAGAAATCTGTTGACACTAAAACCTCCCATGTGTCCCTGGTGGTAACTTGTCATATTTTTTGGAAAGCTCCCTCAGCACTATACTTCATGATAATAATGTTTCTCAATTCATAAGGATGGATGGATGGATGGATGGATGGATGGATAGATCTAATCTATCTATCTATACATACACAAGACACTTAGTATTGTTCAGTTATCAGTGGTTTAAGCGAAAAAATATAATATCATGGTTTAATGTTCATATTGTTAACCATGTTATTTTAGTGGTAGCCTGAAAACGGACCACTAGGTTAAAGATGCCTAATGGCAGGATCTTGTTTTCAAATGACTATAATAACAGCATCTATCTTCCCAAGGTCACGTTCACCAGTGTCAGGCACAGCCTCCAGTGGAACCATAAAACCTCTGAACGTAAGACGTTAACAAATGAAAAGAAAGCCTGAGTGCGAGGGCGACTGCAGCGGATGCACTGTGATTGGAGGTGGATGAAAGCATGAAGACAGCAGAGTGACTGGTTGAAGGTTATGCATCAACACAGGCCAGTGGGGGAGGGGGGGGGGTTGTGTGTGTGGAATGTGAATGCTCATTTGAATACGAGGCTGCAGGTGCGGCTGGAGGGAGCTCGACAAAGCGAGGGCAGCGTGTTGCGTTAAAAAGGTTAAGTGTGAGAGGGAAGAGCACTGTTGCAGAGAAGAGCACTGGTACACAGGTGATCCATAATCAGATCTGTATCTGCAGCTCACTCAGGTGTAAAGACAAACAGACAGGGTGATGTGCCAGCCAATACAATGCAGTAGTGGTAGTGGGTGTGATGATAGCTTGAGTGCACATGAGTCAACCATGCGGATATTTATTCAGTAGATATTGCCTTTAGTCGCTTTTAATAAGGAACCAAGTCAGAGGATATTATTCTTTAATGAGCCGCATCTCCTACCACAAGGATCTATCATAATAACTCGACTGCTTGTTAACCAGCACCCCCGACCCCCACCCCCATCATTTACAACCAGCCTCATAGCCTCACATCCTCATATCCTCAACCACTGACACTCCCTAACACCTACTCCTGTATCTGCTCTTCCCTGTCTCCCTTTGTCTGCCCTGTATATTATGCTAAGCTGTGAGATCTGGGAAATTTAAAGAAAACCAAGGACAACTGCATGTGTATGAAAAGGAGCAGGTGAAAGAGGAAATATAGTCAGATTATAAAGAAAATGACAACAATCGGAACTTTCTCGGAACTATTATCTTGCTCTCATGGAAATGTAACTGATGTTTGAATTATTCAATAACCAACACTGTGATACCCAGGCCAGACTACGCATCCTTTTAATAGTCTGGTTCAATATGGTCCTTCACACTGTTTGTTACTAAACAGCAACAAAACAGAGGCATCATTACGTTTCCAGCAAAATTATATTTTTTCAAATGTACATCCCTAATGAGTTGTGTGGGTGTAAATCTCAGGAGACTGACAGCGTTTCTCCGTTTCCTATCACTCACAGTGAAAAAGCATGATCGGGAGAAAGTGCTTCAGTGTGGATTTACAGAGTACAGCTGCTGTAGCAGTAGCATACAGGGCATGTTTTACTCTGCTGCACTGTTCTCTGGTGCAAGCATGTACAGAGAAAGCCCTTTTATTTTATAGCACTGATCAATCCGATGCAGAGGCTTTCTCTGGGAACTTTTATAGCCAGCAAGCACTGCAGGTTAGGAGGCTCACCAGACTGTTTTATTGTTCTTTCTGGCTCCATTTAGAGAGCGGTGGATGCTTACCAATGCAGAACAAACAGTCCTCGGGCGAAGGGGCAACATGTTTAAGCACTGGAAAACACTGGCCTTCCCCTTTGAGATGAAACAGCTTCTAAAGGCTTTGTGAATCTGGCCTGAGGGAGGAGAGGCCAAAGATGATGGAGGGAAGACAATAAATGAAGATAATAAATGTAAAAATGCTCCAGTAATGTATAATATCCATCTTTAATGTTTGGTTTAGGCTAAGAAAATAATCGTAAATATTTTTTAATGGAATTGAGCCATGCATCACCTGGTAATCAGGACGACACAAAGCACAATGTAACATTTTGAGATAACACAAAATCTTCTATACCTCATCCCTGCCCCCTCCCTCTCTCTCCCTCTTCCTTCACTGTCATCAGTAAGTACCCATGGGAGGGCAGACCACCTGGTAACCATGGTAACAGGCGCCGAGTGCCCCCTGTGAGTACACACTCACACATGCTTTCACACACACATTTGCACAAATGCTGTACATCTTGCCCTTGGTGAAGATAAAAAAAAAAGTTCCTGAATATATAAACAAACCAGGTCATTGTTCTGTAGCTCTAGAAGACATGAGAGTTGAAGGGGAAGGGTTGGTGCTTTCCAGCCTGGGACTAGTGGTTGTTAAATGACTCATGGATACCTAGAGATTATAGCATTCTCACTTCAGCATCCGCCACATCGCAGTTTATAACGCAGCAATTATGTTGACGCAGCGGAAGAGAAGAGAAGAGAAGAGAAGAGAAGAGAAGAGAAGAGAAGAGAAGAGAAGAGAAGAGAAGAGAAGAGAAGAGAAGAGAAGCTGTGATTACATTTACATTATTGACGTTACAGGACCTGGATATGTCTGGGGAGACGGAGAGATCGGAGGAAGGGCAGTGGAAGAAGGGATGGTGCTGGTTTGAGGAGAGAAAATCAATCAGTTTAATCTTGGTGAATTCCAGAGAAAGGGAGGATGAGAAATGACTGAAGGCAGAAGCCAGAGAGAGGGAAAAGAAAAATAATATCTGTAAAACAGCGATATCTGTGACGTGCACGTGTGAAAGTTGTGGGTCAACGTTAAGAAAGACATTATGAGTCAGAGAGCAGCACATCAGTCAGTCAGACAGAGAACGGGCTCATCCATAAGACTCACTGGATTACAGAGAAGACACTGCAGACACAGATGCACTGTCAATAAACACACCTATACACACACACACACACCTATACACACACACACACAGTTACATCAGCCGCACTCACACAAACAATAGGTCATCAACACACTCTCTTATGCAGAACAGAGTTTCGCCTTTTCCTGTGAAAAAATAACCTCCATGTTTCAGCCATTTCGATTTAGAAAAGTGGCTTGTCGGCAGAATTTAAACGAAAAGGAGTCAGGGAGTGTGAACAGGCAAATTTAGTGGCAGATTACTGGAAGAAAAAGTTGCCAGCATTTATTCACCTGATGGTGTTTTAGTCAGAGATTAGCTGATGATTAATGTGGAGGACAGACCGAAAGAGTGAATAATTCAAAAGCATAAATGAGTTACTGTGCTCTGTATCTCTGTGATTTGTGTGTTCAGGTTGATATTGCATCACATATGAGGACATGGTGACCATCAAAGAGAAAACCATCAAAATCCCTTTTGTCACTCTTTGCTGTGATTCGTTCTTCAGGAATTCACTGCGGCTCATAAACGGCTGCCACCAGCTCGGTAAATCATAACCAGCTATTTTCTCTGTAAATAGCCCACGTATCAGTCTCAGGCCCAGCTGGGTGCCGTGACTGTCCACACATCTGACACATCAAGGTTAGTGGATAGGATATTGCAAATAAATAACAAAACACCACACTTCTACCCAGAATTTAGACTGAGCATGTTGAGTTTAGGATGAAGAGCAAATAGTTACACACCACATGCTAAGTGAGTTGTACTAATTACTCTTTATTTTGCAAAAAGAAGAGTTATTTTAAAAACGTTCCTATTTAGTGGGTGTGAGAAGGATAAATAAAGAGGAATCAGTTTATTCACTACACTCACAACCAATGAAATTCCAGTAACTTTGTAATTATTTCTTTTTTTTCCAATTTGTTTTGAAAGCTAAGGGCCAATTGCTTAGCATTGGTCATCAGCCTGCTATGCAACGGATTTGTAAAAGATCAGCTACAGTGCAGTGGTGCTATACATAAGATATACACACTCATAACTCACAGAAACAGCAATAATGAGGACAGAGCATAATGATTCCCTGACAATGACCTTTGACCCTGTTACATCCTGACCTGGGGGCAGAGATCCCATCGATGACATCACAAGGTTGTTGTGATCACGAGGGTGATAGGTTACTGTGCAATAATGTGTAAAAATGATTATTTACTAATTTACTAAAAATTATATATATTTTAATTCATGTGAATACTCTAAAACACAACTATATTTTGGTAGAATAGTACAGATATCATCATCAGTACACTGTCATGATGTTTATGATGTATTATTGATTTGACCTGAAAATGACTGGCTCTCGTGTCGTCACCAGTATAACCACAGAAACTCTACTCGTAACCCTATGCATCATGGAAAGTTCAGTGGTCATATAGATGGCTGAGGTCCTCTCGTATGATGAGCGGTTAATCAATGTGTGTGTTTTTCCATCTAAAGACAAACAGTGACTGTAAAGCAATCCATAGCATTGACAGCCTCTCAGGACTGTTTGTACTTTAGGCCTCTGAGATTCAACAATGTAATGGATCTAATATGAACTGATGATATGTTTTTTTCCCTTTCAAAGTGCAGCTTATTGCTAAAAATGTATTTCAAAATACATTAAAAAAATAATTTCAATTTTATCAAATTTTATAACAGTTTGAGGGATTGACTCAAAGCCCCAAGGGGCGACGGAATCTGACTGTGACACACATGTATCACCTACAAGTGTGAGCGCAGTGAATAAGAGAAGAGATTAATGAATATTTACAGTCAAATTTTCATTTCTTGTTTTGGGATGACCTGGTTGTGAAAGCTTTCTTTATCCTGGGATGAGATAGAAAACAAAAACTGATGACAGCAGCAGAAAGAGAGGTAGAAAAAGTGGGTGAGTGAGAGAGAGAGAGAGAGAGGTTGAGGAAGTTGTATCTGTAAGTGGGTTATCTCCCTTTGGGCATTTCCCTGCAAGCACAAGATATGTGGAGGCTACAGGACTTAATCACTTAAAACCATTATGCCAGTGAACTGCGCTGGCTTTTATTTATTGTGAGTCTGTGTGTAGGTGAGTACATATACACAGACTCACAATATTATTACAGTATTAGATTTGTATCCACTGTATTTATATATTCTTACACACATTATATATTTATATTAATAATGCTGTTATATTGTTATACATTAATAATATTATTGTATATTAATAAATATAATATTGTATGTGTGTGTGTGTGTGTGTGTGTGTGTACACATCCTGACCAGATGCTTCACAGCCATCTTCATCATCACAGTTGCTTCCACTGCCTCTGTCTGTCTGTGCACTTCCTCCCTCCTCTTCTTCTTCTTCCCTTGCTTCTGTTGCCCAGCCAAGCTCCACTGACAGCTCCTGTATAAAACACAAACTCGCACAAATTTACATCCAGTCCATGTCACACATGCATCTCCAATCTTCATGCTGACCTTTGCTAACTGGCTCCTGCATCAGGAGGAAGGGTGGATTAAAGTATGAGTTCAGTATTGATCCCTCAGCAGGAAAGCAGAAACATTCATTTACCAAAATGCCATGTCCAAAATGATCACAATGGAATCGTAACAGAAATGCTGATACACTTAGGACATGTTTTATAAATAACATTTTCCAACTAAAGCCATCAAATGTATGCACAAATACAGAAACACACCCACCCACACACAGGTCACAGAGGAAACTGGAGGGTAATTGAGGTCTGCATGAATCTATATTCTACAGAGAAGTCATAGCTTGGATGCCATCACATGTTACATAAGTGATATGCTGGAATAAAAGTGTTATATCTAATTGTACAAATATACAATAATTGTACATAACATTTAATATATCAATTTAAGAAAAAACAATTAATTTGTGCTAATGGATTATAGGTTGTAAATAAATAGAAAAACCTTTTTCTCAATGTTTGACACGAAACTAATAAAAACAACAAAATTGTTGTTATTAGGTTTCCAGGTATACACAATGACAGCAACATAAAATTAGTCCACAACATGATGAATGTGTATTATACAGTGTCAAGGTGGGTGACACATAAATTCCAGCTAAAGTCAGAGGTAAGGCAAACAGCCACAAGTTCTTAACAGAGGAAGATGTATTATCTTGACATTTCATGATATTTCATTTTATATTTACAAAAAGGAAGATGTCACAAAGATTGCAACATCTATACTAATGATTTATATTATCTCAGAAAGACTAAACTATTCAGCAAATAACACACTACAGAAGCCAAAGTGAGTCCTTGTACAATCATTTTTAGAACATCATTGTTATGCGTTCTCAGAATTGTTTTAACTGTTGTTAGAGGAAACCCTTTATTTCCCAGTTATAAAGCCTGAACATCTCTGACGCATAAAGTTGTGTAAACAGCTCTTCTGGCTCATACTGAGACCCCGACCCGTTCAATAGAGGGGCAGCTCTCATAGGGTTGATTAAACACTTCGTGATTGGCTGAGCATGTACTGTACACACAATTTTAATTGCCCAATTAGAGGACAGAGTCGTGAGAACCATAAGCCACAGCCGCAAAGGTCCAATTAACATGTTATACAAATTGCGAGAGATGAAATAGGAGAAAGAGAGAAAAACCTCCAAACGATTTAGCATGAAATAATTAGAATTCCATGGATGCTTCTTTGTCCTGCTTCACAGTTTCCTCCTCCTCTGGCCCCAGCAGTAGGAATGTGTAAATGGCACACATGACAGGCATGAATAGTCATTAATAGATGGGGAGCATTAATGCGTGTGCTGGGGATGAACTGCTTGCATTAAAGATGCACCGCCCACGTTTCCATAGGTGACTGTTTACTTGCTCAAAGGAAACGGGGTTTTGTTTGCGTGCACAGACTCGCATCTGCTCAATTTGTCAAACACATTGGAAAGACTGCACAGCCCTTTGAAACCGAAAATAGTTTGCAATGCAGATGAGCTGTGTAATGTCCGGCTTCCCCCACTGGTTCATGCGGTTCACGTTGTGGTCTGCCAGCATCACCTTCATCAATCCAGTGGGTGTGTATTACCAGTCAAAAAACATCGATTAACTTTTCCTGCCCACATTGTCCCTGAACATGCATTGCATGTGATCACGTTAGGACTGTGTTTTTTTAAAGCTTCCACTAGAGGGGGTGTGGTGGCGAAGAGGCTAGAGAAGCGAGCTTGGGACCGAGAGGTTGCTGGATTGGCCGAACATTGGGAAAAGCGTCAACATCAGTCCACTACCGTCCACCCTCAAGCAAGGCTCTTAATGGCTGCCCACTGCTCCGCATGTGTGTGCTGTGTGTTATGTTCTAATTTCGCCACTGTGTGGACTAAATAAAGTCTGATTCTAACAGGACACACTGAATTAATGAGCCCGAAAACGCAAATTGTATGTATGTAAATGACTACATGCCCCATGTGTGGCGTGTTCGTGTACAAGGCACGAGGGGATGCTGACTTCGCACTTCTTCCATGTGATTGTAAAATGATTAATGGACCCACCATCCAAATTACATAGAACACACACACACACAAACAAAATAAATCCATGTCCTATCCCATGACTTTACAACAGACTTCACATTTACCGCAGAAGCACTTATATTGTATACTTATATTCATGATACTTGTTTGGTCCATGTGCCAGTAAAGTATCAGTTTCCCTTCCTGTATATCTGTATAAAATCAGTCTTTCAATCAATCATATACATACATATCCTAGCAATTTATGGTTACTTTTATTATTTATTCATTTGTGGATTACTGTATTGTCAATGACTTATCGATTCTGATTAATCATTACACCTTTAAACCTGTTTCAATGGAGAAACAATGGAGAAACAGAAAAGACTGGCTATAAGGAGACACCCACTGCGATCAGTGAACAATGCTACAGCTATAGGAATGCTAAATGGGAGCTGTGTCCTAATGTTAATGGTTGTTTGGTTCATCAGTGGAACACAATAAAACAGATTTGTATCCGTCAGAGCTTAAATATGATTTATTATTTTAAATACTCTGGGTTAATAGGTATTTTCATTAATGCTGATATGAATATGCTAAAAGATGAAGCTCGTCCTCTCAAATAAGACTGACTTAATCACGTGCGCCCCTTGAAGGATATATGTGGATATGGCCATGGGGATATATTCAAAGGACCTTGTCATGGGCAAATATTATTATTATTAATCAAGGTATAATTATAAATGAAGGGTGGCACTAGATGACAGGTCAGGGGGGTCACCGAAATAATCATCAATGTCGATATCAAATTTACACAAACAAGACAATGGAGGTGCCTGTTGCTGGATGAAAGTATTGATTATACATACAATCTTCTATACAGTCCAATCATCATTGCGATGTTTAGGTGAGAGACAGAATAGGTTTCAATCCCCATGACATTCTGTGTATAAATATGCATAGTGACTATGCACATTTATAATTTAGCAAGTCGTCCTGCACATTGAACGAATTGGAGATCGGACATATCATTTAATGCCCAAATAATAAAATAAAAAGAACTAGTCTGACCTGTGCGTGTGTCTTTACCTGTGTAAGCTGCTCCAGTTTCAGTTTGGTCCTCTTCAGGACCGGATCTGTATTACGGACAGTCATCTCTGGGTTTTCCCTCTGGGCTTTTAACGTGCTGCCAACCACACGACCAGGATAACTACAGACAGACAGAACAAGACAGTGACAGACTATACATTCTGAGTGTGTGTCTGTGCGTGTGTACGTTTTACTACGCTGCTCCAGTTTTCTTATAGTCACTATACTCGTATATTCACTTTCATTGCAGTGACACATACACACACACACTTACAAGTACATCTAACTTAATTCTGGCAAAAAAAACAAGGAATCTCAGTTGTTGACTGGAGCAGAGGAGTCATCTGAGACGTTTCCCTATGAGCTCATCGTTTGGCAGACTGATCATAACGTTAAATTTTTTATTAAGGACTGACTATTAGAGGCTTTCAGCACATTTGAAACACGACTCGCAACACGACTCGCAACATGACTCGCTGAACGTAAACGAAGATAATTAATTGTAATTTAAATAATAAAATGTCAGAATCAGAATCCGAGGTACTTTAGTAATCCACGGAGGGAAATTCAATTTTGATTTGATTATATAATCGTGTGAGTAAAATTTTACATACAATCAGATCAAAAATATATTGCTTGACCATGATCAGTTATACAACAACTATATGAACACTGAAGAATCATTTACTTTAATTAAGAGTTCATCATTAAATTTACAAAATGACTGATTGGCTGAAGTACTGGAAAATAAAACTAAAATCTTGATCTCACATACTGTTTTTTCTTTCTTTAGCAGTATTTTAGTATCGTGACACATTTTTTGTTTTTAGTTGGGGTGTGCATGCGTGCGTTGTGTGTGTGTGTGTGTGTGTGTTGGGTGATGGGGGCGGGAGATGGAGTGGGTGGATCAAAAAGAAGACGAAGTGAGAGACAAGCAAAAGTAGAAACAACGGTTTATGAGTCATATGTTTACAAGTTCCAAACCAGCTCTACTAGCTAATACAATCAGCCACCAACTCACTAACCACACCCTTGAAGAAACACAAACACACTCTGACTATGGCAACGATGGAAAAGGATTGTGGGAACTCGAGAGCGCAGACGTTGTGGGTGAATCTAAAATGACCTAACTAATCTGAAGAGATGTTGAAGTGGTGAGGAGCCAGGCCCCTGGAGCTGTGCTTACCTGACTGGTCTGTAATCAGATCCCATCACACATTTCAGCGTGATGCGTTAAGTCTGATTCAATTTCACAAATCTATCCATCTTATTCTCACACAGATAATGTTTTCAGGCAGACGCGTTCTAAATAAAAGGCCCTATTCATATACTAAAGTTCAGGTTCGAGTGCTTCAGCTTCGTCTGTTTCACCAACGCATCCAGCTCTTGAGCAACGCATTAAATATGCATCACACACAAAATCAACAGTTTGAGAGCTGCATATTTTATTTAGTAGCTGATGAGACTACAGATCCTCATGGAAAATATTCCTTCACGAGAGAGGCTATGCACTGCGGGAAAAGAATTCCCCACTCCAGCTATAAGAAATGTTCAATAGGAAGAGAAGTGACTAAAATAAACACATTTTATCCTGCTTACACATCCAACATATGCATTAGCCCAGAGTGGACAATGGAAAGACTGTGATGCAGTGAGAACACCCACCTCCCTTTGGACTACAGAAAATACAATGTGGGTTAGAATCAGAGTGTCGTGGGCTCTATCACATGGCCTCACAGTGAACGTAGCAGTTGAAGGATAGAGTTGCGATCATCCTCGTTCTCGCTGCATCATAAGAGGACGGGACCAGGTGAAAATGCTCTCATGTGTTATTCAACAACTGATATAGCTTTCACAAATAATAATTCATTATTAATTAATATAGCAGATGTTAACAGCTTCTCAAAGCAACGTCTGCAGCCACAAATGGCGAATCATTCTGTTCATGTTTCATGAAAAGAAAATAAAAACGGCAGTGTCTTACTGTAAAAATATCCATTAACAGCGTGCACGCTGATATCGTTTCCACTGGAGATGTGTATAACTTTAGATGAGCATTGCGTTTTCTCGGTACTGGCGGGTCACAGTTTATGTGGTCCAATATACTGTGTGTGTGTTAATGAGGAGGCAGAGTGCAGCCACAGTGGCTACAGACAGTGTCCACAACTGCACCATAAACCCTCACCACAGTGTGACACTATACTATAAATGCACACTATGGCCTCTCAATGGTCTTATTTGCACAGCAGGCTAACTTTACCCCTGAAAGGATTTTCTAAGCACGTATTGTTCTCAAGTGCTTTAACAGGTTCCACTGAACCAATGGAACTCATGGTAATACTACGTAAGAATCTGATACCTGGGTAAGGTCGAATAACTATCAGCTGTTTGT
The DNA here is from genome assembly GCA_016785345.1 of Trinectes maculatus. NCBI lineage: Eukaryota > Metazoa > Chordata > Actinopteri > Pleuronectiformes > Achiridae > Trinectes > Trinectes maculatus. The sequence continues at coordinate 28,686 of JAFBJQ010000344.1, read as the reverse complement.
GTGTAACTGTTGCTGAATGTGGCTTTTTGAGCACTGTGGAAGTTAACAATGCTGAACACAACAATGCGTGCCAGCCTTATAAACCCAGCCTGGGTTAAGCCTAAAGTTAGCTGTCTAGCCCTCTAATTTTACATCAGGAGACAGACTGTATCTCATGGATCTCATTTGTATTGCCACATAAACATGTCAGACACCATCACCATGGTAACTGCTTTGACTGAGCCCACAGATCCACCAGTAAACAACAAAAGATCACAAGGCGCATCCCTGCTAATCTGTGTGTAGACAAAGAATTTAATACAGTTCATGGTTTATGTCTGAGACGAGAGAGAACGACTGATTGAGAAAGGCTATGATGGTAAGTGTACTGACACGCACAAAACATAATGATTGGGTTTTTATATGTAATAACAGGAAGCAAGTGCTCGTGTTAATGAATTAACATGTGGGATAAAAGGTTCAGCAGGCCTCTCTGAGCTGATTCATAAAATCAACACGGCAACAGAAAGAGGAAAGGATGCGATGAAAGGAAAAAATAAAAGGAGAACGAGGAAAGAGGAGGGTATGGGGGGGGGGCATCTTTACAAAAAGCAAATAAAAAAGGCTCCGGTAAACCACAAACTGTGCCCTGGTGGAAATCCCAAGATTCCACAGACTCTGGCAAATATTTTTGGCGTCAGTGTCAACACCACATATCTAGTGAATTTTGCTACAGACACAAGACTGTCAACACCTAAGATGTATTTTGACATGTTGTCTTCTTTAAAGCTGAGAATGTGCTGTTTTTCATCACAGTCAGAGTTAAGGCAAGTGTTAGCCAAACATATTTGCTCTTTTACCACAACGCCCGTACGACACAATCAAAACAAGATGAAAAACAAAATCAGTGAAGACCATTACAAGAAGATCTAAAGCAAATGTTAAGACTGACTGGTTTTATAGCTATTCTGCCGAGTCAGTAAATTATATATGCAGAAGTGCTGTTTTCCAAAAAATGTAATGCGTTTTGTTGGAGTCTAGTGAATGGAATGAATGAAGTCTAGTGGTCTATAGGTGGTGGCAGGAGATATTTCCAAATGACATCTCCATAATCAGCAACTACACTGAATGGCAACTTCAGCACTATTTTGCCATCATTTCAGAGATTTCTGCAAGCTAAGCTCTTTGTGCAGCTCATAAACACCTCTCTATATTTAAATGTAAAAATTTAAAAGAGAGAAAAATCATGTTTTTTAATACTCTATGACCTCAATATTAAAACCATTTACAGTGGACACCTGCAAATGATTGCAACAAAACAAAGACTGACTCACGGTTCTCAGAAAGTGTTACCTCCAGCTTTTATTCATCAAATCTATTCAAGTATAGGTGACACCTGGGACACAGCATAGGGTCACTGCAAGCACTGCTGCAAACGCATAAGGACATATATCACTATCTATCCCTATGCAAGATGTAATGGAAGATCAATTATTTATGTGCAATGTGATGGATGGTGCAATCGAGGGATCGAGAAATTATCCACATTGTTTCACTGTTCAACTAACTAATACAGCCCAGAGCCTGTTGAGGCACAACAGCATTTAAGGATGAGAAGATAACAGAGCTGTATGCAGGTCTAACAGCTGCAAAACAGACAGTGGCTTTATGGCAAGTGCCATTTTTACTAGTTATGTTTTGCCCCCCCCTTCAAAGTAAGTACCTGTAACCACAATTACCTTTCTGCAAATGTACAAATCCACAGGTCTAAGAGGAACTTTTACTGTGTATACACACACACACACACACACACACACACACAGAGTGAATGCAGTAGATGACATGGACGGATGGATCTGGAGGACAAATAACGAACAACATCGTGACAACATTGATCTTCTGCTGTTGCCCTCGGTTACTGAAGGGACGTCAACAGCAACACACAGAGATCCATTCTTCTGACTCATCCCTGCACCAAAGCTTTTTTTTTTTACATTTATACTTTTGACTGTTTCCTTTGCTCGCTGAATGGCTGAATTTGACAAACACCAAAATGTTCTCAACTTCAAACCGTCTCAATATGACTCGTTTGGTAAGAACAATAAGGACATGACCATAAGAGTCATACGTAAGTCAGATACTTAGAGTTTTATTGACTTCCTGGTGACTGACGACACACTCATAATCACCATTAATTACCTAAACTTAATATAACTGTGACTTTCATTTACTCTTAAGCCTTTTTTTCTCTTTTTGCTTTTTTCAACTATTCTAATTACAGAGGCTTATACTGTTATGTGGAGGTGATAATAATATAATAATGTAGTCTGGATTAATTGCAGTAAGTGTTACTTTCTCAAAACATGACTTTCTGATAACAGGAAGACTAATACGCTGGCTGTTTAGAATGGTGATAGTATGCCTCCCCCTCTTGGAGAAAATCAGCTATTACAGTTCAAGCTGGTTTAATAAGGGGTTCATGTTTGCAGCTGCTTAGTACACACAAGGAAACACATTAACACATTTTACTGTTATAAATATTACAGTTACACATAGTTGTGCCGTACGTGTTTAGACGCCAGTCAATCAAGTCCTCATGGACATCGTCTATGTTCTACTGCATGTTACACAATTATAGTCACTGCAATGAGAGACAGCTATTAAACCTGCCATATGAGGTTATTTAAATGGTGCAGACCTGCCTTATCTGACTACTGTTTGTATACTGTCATACTGTAAAGACCTAATGCCCTTTCTCGCTGTGCTCTGCTCTGTGTGTCTCTGTGAGTCATGACTGTGTGAATGTGTGTAGGTGGATAGGGAAGAATGGCCCACGGCACTTGGAGGGTGCTCTGCTGCCAGCTGTGTCCTGCCATCACCTCAGTCTAGACATGGCCTTGGGACTTCAGTTTAGGCTGGCTAAAGTAAACATTTTCTCACTGGGTTCTGAATTGTTAAGGTGGTAGATATACTCTGAATGTCTACTGTCTATAGATATAGATATACATAGGTCGTATCTATACACTGTGAGAAACAAAATAAATTCAAGATGCCCTAGGAATAAATACTTCAATGACATCAAACCAGTCATTAAACCAAGGCTTAAGCTCAGGAGTCCATAAATGACATCTAATGTTTGTTTGTGAGTTTGATCACTCAAAATGAGTTGATTTCTATACTCTGATCTCTATTATCTGTCATTCTGCGTTTTGCCATCTCTTTCTCAACCACACACACAAACGCATGGTCTCACCCTCAGACATTTGTAAGTGAAGTGGGTCAGAGGGCGGAGAAGATGAATTAGGGGTCTGAATAGAGGGATGAGATGAATGGATGGGTGCATTGATGAGTGAATGGGTAGATGGATAGATGCAAGAGAAGAAGAAGATATAAAGAGAACAGGGAGGCACAAACTGGCTGCACTCCAACAGAGGCCAAGTGTAACATCGCCTCTAACCCTCTGAGAAAGATGCCCTCACACTAAACCATTCGCATCACATACAATCACAGTCTACAAAATATTATTTTCAAAATAGAATACTATACTGAACATGAATGTATATGATGTATGTTTTTTTTATTGAGTAATGTCTATTGTTTACAACCAATCTTTAAAACAAGTCCAGCAATGAAGCAATGAAAACAAAGTGAAACTACTAAATATGTTTAAAATCCCATCTCTGATGGTTCAGAATGAACTCTTTCAAAAGAGACCACACACATAAACACTGATCTGCCACAACATTAAAAAACAGTTAACCATCTTACTGCTGTGGCTGATCAGTGTAACATATTTATGAGCGTTGGCCTTATTGATTGCAGCAACATGTTTAAAGTGGGCCCTGCTCCATTTCTCTCTCCATATCAGCAGACACAAGAATTGCCACAGCAGCCATACAAATACAAGGTTTACTAGCCTTCACTGCAACACTGATAATGACAAAGCAACATTTGTGTGTGTGTGTGTGTGTGTGCGTGTGTGTGTGTGTGTGTGTGTGTGTGTGTGTGCGTGCGTGCGTGCGTGCGTGTGTGTGTGTAGGATGTCCTTGTAAGTCTACACCCTGTTTCAGATGATTGCCAGACCATTCAAGAAAGTTGTCTCCATCACAGCAACTGATTCCCTACTGAGACGGATTGAACGTTTGTGTGTCAGTGTGCGTGTGTGCGCGCATGTGAGAGAGAGTGAAGATGGTTGTGTGGTTTGGTGTGCAAGCCCATTTGTCATGTTACTAGTTTTAGCTGCCAATGTAATCACCATGAGAAAGACTCGGGAAACAAACTCTCTAACCATCACAACATCGCCCCCTGCCCTGGCAACTATAAGTAGCCACACACACACACACACACACACACACACACACACACACACGCACACACACACACACACACACACACACACACACACACACACACACACACACACACACAAAGCATGTGTGTGCATGTTAAGCCAGAGATTTTACTGTGCACTTAGCAATCAAAAACTATAAAATGATAGAAAATTTGAATAAAATAGCGCTCCATTGTGATTGGATGCTACAGTATGGTGGAATAAAAACCTTGTACCGTGCTTCAGTAGTACTATGATTACAACTGATGGCAAATGAAGTCATGCTGAATACATCGTGAAATTAGGGACAAATTAACAATGCCCCACCATGGATTTTACTGGTTCCCCCACAGTGCTGTACAGGTCTGAGATAAAACCTTTGTCCACAGCATATTGTATAGCGGTACCACGTACTGAGGTACTGCAGAGAAAATACAACACAACACATACCTCTCAGCGACATCTCGGCCACTCCAGCATGTGTGCTGCTCAACCTCCATCTCGCTCTCACAAAGCATCTCCGGCAGCTCTGAGAAGAACCAGCGGTACCTCTCGATAGAGCCCTCAAACTCCCTAAAGGAGGCAGAGAGTTGCACACAGATGAATGCTTGGCTGGCTGTAAGCACGAGTAAGACTGAAGTACCATGTGTTGTTATTAGTTCCAATTCAGACTTGGCATGTCCAATAGTTTGTGAAATCCCTGTTGAAGTACTCCTGCAAGTAACTGAAAACAACATGGGGACGGGAAATGAGGAAAACAGATGCCTCATGGGAATATTAAACAAGAATTAATAATTATCAATTAATATAATTATTATTTATTGATTAATGGTGACTAATAAATGTGTATTGGAATTTTTCCCAAGTGCCAAGCACATGAAATGTAATAGAGATGGATTTACCTGGACAGTTTTTTCAGGTTTCGACTCTTGTCGCCTCTGGAGCCTTTAAGAGGAAACAACCTAGACGGATGCACACACAAATGTACACACACAAAATATTTTTAAAATTATATTAACAGATTTTTATCTGCTATGGTGTAAACATGAAACTGAACCCCCCTGCACTATTTTGCTGTTTAATGATGTCATTCACGCATAGTGGTTATTTTCTAATCTCCATATACTGTCACATATTTTAATAACTTACTTGCGGGACTGCAGCTGCTGATGCTGATGGGTACCAGGGCCCAGAATCGCAGCAAAAGTCCCAGATGACGACCTCTCTGAGTTTAGTGATGAAGCAGGGGTCACTGAGGTTGTAGTATGGGAGGCAGTGGGTTTTGTACTTGTAACAATGGCACCAGCCTCCTGGGGACCACACACCTTCTCTACCTGAGGAAGAGACAGTTTGCATGGTGCTAATTTGGAAATGCTTTAACAAAATAAGCTAAATAAGATGCAATGCATTTCAACTTGGTCTTTATAATAGATTTCCTCAAGTTTGCGATCAAACTTCAGAAGTTTGATACTGAAAGTTTCAACCTTCTGTCATTAAATATCTTGAAGATTGTGTTTAAGTTGATGTGGTGAGATGGCGTGCCTGGTAACACGTCTAATGGATAAGAGGGTTGATTAAATATTTAATGAAGTGGCATTTTATTTATGAGCCACAATTAGCAGCGTGCTTCTGTTTGTGTGTGTTTGTTTACCCTTCAGGAATCTACTCTACTAAGACCACTATGTTGTCTGATAGCCGGACAGTTACTCTACTTCTTCCTCCAGCGCTGTGTGTGTGTGTGTGTGTGTGTGTGTGTGTGTGTGTGTGTGTGTGTGTGTGTGTGTGTCTGCATGCATTCATGCGTTTGTGTGTGATCTGTTTGTCCAGAGATTAGCCACAGAAACTTTCTCATCACTCAGAAATGCATTCTGGGTCTTGGTTGTCCCGCCAACCGCAGTCTTTGTCTGGCATTGGATCTGTATGCACACTCACATACACACTTGCACACACAAACATACACACACAGGCTTGGGGGATCCCCAGATTTTCTCAGGAATGAGGCTGTTTTTAGCTCATCTAGGTACACAGCTTTTGTGAGGAGATCAAATGCCGAGCTGAACCGAGCTCTCTGTGTCCAAACTTCAAATGACTTTATTATCGAGGCGTATCAGTAAGTTTTGGCCAAATATCCAGCAGTACTGATTCCCATGATCTGAAATCAGTAGCCTATCTGGGATCTAAATTTCATTTCATGCAACAAATGAATATCTAAAGTGTACAAAGCAACCCCTCCATACCACCATCCCCACTGCTTACTGTGGCTGTGACGCGTGGCCCATGCAGCTGAGCGTGCAGTATGGCATCATTCACGTGGTTTCGCACCGCTAACAGAGCCAGCTCCATGCTGTTGTGGTTGCTGCTTGTTGCTAAAGTAGCAGCTAAGCGTTGGAGCAATACCACCAAACGTCCCCAGGTTGGGCCAAGCTCTGATACGCCCACCTAGGATGAACGTTGATATCAGATGTAGAGATGCAAGAGTGTGAAGGTGACAGAAGTGAGAGGAAGGAAGGAATGAAGGAAATAAAGAAAGGGGGACAAGGACAAGGACAATTTCTATTATGTCTCTGAAAAACTAAATTTACTGACTTGTGATTACATGTTTTGGTGGACAGCATGTAGGTTTTTCCGATTTTTTTCAGTTTAGTGATACAAAGATCTCTCACTACAGGAATAATTTATCAATAACAATAACTGTGATAATAATAATTAATTGAGTATTGGATGATAACAACAATTTTCATTTTGTAATTACAAAATGAACAAGGAGAATACTATATACATACACTAAATACCATCTACTAAATTTGATCAATATGAGCATGTATATTGATCAATATTGTAATAAATAACTCATATTAAAGCATGACTGATCAGTAAGTAAGACTCATCCGCTTACCAGACATCCTCTCATGACGTTAACACATAGTCCTGTACAGGGCCGTATCAGTGTCAGCCCTCGGCAGTGGGAGCAGTACTGCATCCTGACTAACCCTCGCCCACACTCTCTGGATAACGTCGCCTTCTCCGTTGCGTTCACAACCTCACTGGCCAGTCTGAGCAATCGACTCAATGCTCGGCCTACACCAAGTGCGTGGGACAGACTGCTCACCAGAAGGCGAGGATAGGGTCCAAATGGGTTGATATCCTGTCGTGTCAAACGCAGGCAGTCGTCATGGGTGGTGGAGGTAGGGGAATGGGACTGAAGGGTCGTGTGGCCAATGCCAGGGTTGAGCAGACGGCGGTAAACCAAAGGGAAGAGGTCATTGTAGAATCGACGAACAGTGTTGTCTAACGAGGAATTAGAGCCTCCGGCGAGGTGATGTTTGATGTCGCTGAACAGCTGAAACACGAGGGGGCGACAGTCGGACGCCAGAGTGGAGTAGACGCTGTCGAAAAGAGAGCTGGTCAGGTTGGACGTGAAGGACACCAGGGACTCAAAGGTCTCTGCAGCAAGACAGAAGACGCAGGGTTTCAGGCTACTGTGTGCAACCCATGACAAAACATATGCAATGAAAAGTTCACTTTCAGACAGAAACTCAGACAGAAAAAATAAACAATCAGCCACCATGAAACCACCACTGGTGGCTTCAAATGTCTATAAACTGTTAGCAGGTCCAACAAAGATAGACCTCATCACATGGTATAAATTAATTTAGTGTTCCAATTATCCAATATTTCGCAAAATGGGTGGGAAATATTCTCCTAGTCATCATCTCATGACTCTTAATAGTTTTCTTGTGACCCTTTAAAAAGTATCTTGACTCTATATGTTATACTGTAGTTAAAACTAGCTCAATCTACAGCTACAGTATAATTCTGCTTATATATCCATTCATTCAACAGTATTAGAAAACTAATAATGACATTTGGCATATCATAACGTACATAACATTGAAAACAATATAGTTGTAAAAATGAGGTTTTATTATATTGTGGCATTTTTCCCTCTTACACTCTTTGTTTAAACAACCTTGGACTGACTTCATCCTGCTTCATATGAGCCAAAAATAACTCATAACCTAATTCATCCCTGCACTCATTTCCACTACACTGTAGTCAGGTGACAATGAGAGGCCCAATCTCCTGATCCACTGTGTTTCCTATGTCTGACAGAGTGGACAGCAACCTCCCCATAAAGGAGGCTGCAGTGTGTGTGTGTGTGGCTATGTTTGAAAGGTGCCAAGTAAAAAGGATGATGTCAATCCTCTGGCATCCTCATTCCTCATCCTCACATTCACACTCACGCACACACACGTACACGAGCCTGCACGACCACAGCCAACTAATTTATCCATAACTTTGAGTCAGTGTGAGTCAGTGTACGCGCATGTGTGTCCATGTCTGTCTGTCGCTGACGTGCATCAAATTTTTAAAAGAAATTAAATAAAGAAATCCATGCACAGGTTGACAGCAAATTTATCGGTTGACTGGTTATGACAAAGCTTGTGTGTTTTTTTTCCTTTCCTGAAAAAAAACAACAAATGTCATGTCACAGCAGCATGTTCTAATTTATATGTTTTTAATTAATGTTACATTTCTAGATGAAGAAAAGGGGATAGTTGAATGAGTGTTTTCCAGCAACAGTGTCAACAGTGTCAACAGTGTTGCGGCTCTTTAGACAAAGTCCCTGAGTGACACCATCTCACTTTCCTGTGTTTACATACCCATGTCCTGGCAATGGCAACTCAAGTACAGATGCCATCAAGTGGCCAGGCAAACACCACTGTGGCCTCATGTGATGGGCTCTTTACCCTATGTGATTGGACAACAGCTGCAATGTGGAGAAGAGGGCCCACGGGGGTCTTAAAGTGCCAGGAGAAACACACGCAAGCATGCAGACACACACACACATACATACACATACACACATAAGTAATCCATAGGGTGTAAGCGGAGCCTGTATATAACCGCTGAGGGCATGTCTCAGTTTCCCTGGTGGGTTATAATCACTGTGCTGTGGAGAGGGGATCCTCTGAGATTCAGCTCAGCTGTTGAGGAACACTGTTGTCATGCAAAATTAATTTCATTTATTTTACCACTACAACTATTGTCAGTATTTTGTTATCTGGGTGAATTGACTCTAAATGTGCATATTGTGTAGTTAAACATTTTTATTTTAGAAAATGCATCAGATTCTAAATTTGTTTCCTCTGGACTTGTTGCTTTGTTCACTCTGGTCAGCTGCTCTTTGTGTATGGGTGTTTTGCATTCGTTTTACCCATGGCTGGTTTAACCATCCACTGGGCATAAAGAGCAGCTGAAACTGAGCCTGTGAACATTCAGATGTAGCAGGGGAGGGACGGTGTGAGACAGGCAGACAGGCAGACAAGAAGAAAAAAAAGAAAACCGAGAGGTAAATGTTTGCTGTGTCTGTCTGCTCGGTTTCATCAGATCAATCTGTCTCATAATCTCCCCACGCACGCACACACACACACACACACACACACATAAACACAGTCACATTCGGTCTCCTCTTACACACACACACACACACACACACACACACACACACACACACACATGCTCACACAGACTGGTGAATAGCGTTGAGAGACAAGTGGACAAGCAGAGTATTCTTCCTCCTATTCAGAGCAGCCGTTAGAGACCGACTGTTGCCCGCAGCAACAACGCTTCGCTGCGGATACGTGCTGAATGTAAACATTCTCCGTCCCTCGCTCTCTGATTGGTCAAGGACAAAACCTGATTATTGCGGCGACGGAGACAGACAGATGGAGAAAGAGAGCGGAGAGTTGTAACAAAGTTTTGCTCTCACACTCAATCGGACATCGGTTGTTTGTTTGGCTAGCCACCGTGGCGCCTCACAAAATAAACTGGCCGCACACCACCACCCTGACACAAACTGGCCGTTTCATGACGAACACACAAAGTGAGAATGACAGGGGGCTACAGGCACTTGACAAAACTGTTAAAGCACCAAAATCACCACACTGTGCCAAAGTCACTTTGATTTGGACTCACAACTGAAAAACATCTAATCATTTGGTCTTTGCAGGATGGAGTCCTCGTCTTTGTCCACTGACAAATCAAAGTCTTAAGATGCTAATTTGAACAAACACCCTGTGCAGAGCAGTGTGGTATCATGTATTGTTGGATAGTGTGCTGGGCAGTAATGCCAAAACATTTGATCAAGTGGAATTTCATTCTTTTTTTTGGCATTTTTCCCGTCCTCACACCATTCTTTTCCCAATTGCTGGAGAAAAAATGATGATGATTTTCTCTTTATTAATATATGGAAGAAACATTGTTTAATGCCTCCCTCTGCAGCTCTCCCTCCTTTACCTCGGTAGGCCTTGGTGTGTCCAGCGATCAGGTACTTGAGCTCGAAGCTGTACGACTGCATCTTTTGCTGCGTCTCACTGCGAACAGCTGCCATATAGCTGTCCTCCATCTTACCCGTACAGCAGGTGGGCCCGGCGTGCACACATACCCGGAGAGACTCATCTGAAAGACACAGAGGTGTTTAAAGCCTTCAGGGCTGGTGATTGTCATGTAGAGTGTCACTATACAGTCACTATAATGCTTAAAAATAACTCATTTTATTTAACGGTCAGTTTTTTTTATGAATAAACTGTATGATCTTGATAGAAAAAGTTATTTCCCAAATTATCACTAATTATAACCTGAAATTATCACTAGCTATAACCTGGAAATAACCTTTTTGTTCTAATAGTCAATTTATGGACCTTTAATCTAAAAAAATCAATACATGCAAAAAGGTTCATGAATTCACAAATATAATGTAGCATCCTCACAGAAGAGATTTAGAGTCAACCTGTCACCATCTCTCCCTGTCAGTCACTGAACTGCATGTACGACAGTCAGTGTGTGAGTCAGTGGTTGGTGGAGCTGTGTGTGA